>AYEL01091690.1:0-105817 GCA_000484575.1 Olivierus martensii | reverse complement strand
TATACTAAACGCAATGCAAGCACGAAGCCGATCAACAAACTGGATCCCGCTACTATAAGTAATGCTTGGAAATGGTGTGAAAATTAACTAAATTTTATTGTATATTTAAATGTTAAAATGTATTTTAAATTAACTTTTAAGATTTTCTTGTTATGTTCAATGCGTTTTAAATTAACTTTTATGATTTTTCTTGTTATTGTGTTCTTTTTAAGTTTGAAAGCTCCTATTATAATCTGTAACATAATTTAAGATAGTTTGTTGTATATTTTGTTTTAAACATGTTATATTGTGTTGCTATAGCAACATTATTTTTAAATTGTAAAACGTAAAAACATGGCGTTCGTTAGAACAATTTTTATGTAATTCGTTAGTAGTTGAAGAGAATTCTAGAGAATCGAAAGCGCTACTGCCTTGTATTTTGAATAAATTTGTTTATAATCCCTTATTCTTATAATATTTATTTTTTTTACAGAATTAAACATGCAAATAATTATGAATTTGGTCCTAAATTACATTACACAAATTCCTGTTAGAAAATAAATTTTATAAATTCTCTAAGTAATTATCACATTTACCTTGTGAAATATTCTCTCTTAAATAATTTTCTTCTCAAGATTTACAAAAGAAAATAAGAAATAATAATTTGAGTTATATTCTGGTATTGATTTTTATTAAAGATATGTATGTATGCATGCATGCATGTATGTACTAGTAAATATTAGAGAAATTTTAAAGAAAAAATTTTCCAATATTTTGTCTCTAAAAAAGCATTATTCAAATAAGATTTAAAAATACAGTTTGCAGCAATGAACAAAACAGAAATGCAACCAATCCACCCCAACTGACTGAAGCATAGTTCATTGTCTTGATTGCAATTAGTCATTTCATATTTTTTTGTTTTTTTTTTTTTAGATAATAATGCAGTTTTCTTACTAAAACTGATAAAAATAACTGTTATGTAAACAATAGCAATTTTTTTCTGCATATAAACAGAAGGTTATAAATGTATCCAGAGGAAAATAATATATTTTCTTCTGGATACATCTTATATTATTTTCTTTGAACTGTAATTTATGTAAAAAAGAAATAAAATTATTTTTATAAATATCAAAAACTGTTTAAAATTGAATTTAAAATACCTACATAAGATAAACTGAAATTGATCAGAGGAAAATGCATTGCAAATCTATACAATGCATAACTATGTTAGAAACAAAAGCAAGATGGAAGACTTTTGGTAAAGAACATTGACCTATAAATTATTTTTATTTTAGAATTCAAATATATGATGACTTTTAATTTTTATAATTTTTTTTTCGTTATTTCAGACATGGGAGAGGTGTAATTTGTAATCAGAAGCATATTGATGAATTATTATTACATAACCTCTGTCTGTTTGGAAAAATGGCTAATCAAGCAACACTGGAACCAAGAATGCTGGAAAATCAGTATTCAACCTGTATTATAAAAAGTAATTTATGATAGTTATTATCTTTTCAGCCTGTTCCTTGCAATTTTTGAATTTAAGCCTAATTTATATATTATTTGGAAGTTAGAATTTTTTCTTAAAAACACTGAAAAAAATTTAATATCATCCTAGCAATAGTCATAGAAATTATTCTTAAAGTAGGCAATTGTCTTCAATATTATATATTTAAACATGTTTCATTATGAATGAAAATGATAAATTTCATTCATAATGAAACATGTTTAAACATTTTCGTTTAAAAATAAAATTCATTTAGTTTTAAAAATAGATAAAATTTCTTCTATATTACACTAATTATAGAATACTTATTAAATAATGTTTTTTCATTAGAATAAATATTACGAAAATTAAACAATCAGAATTACTAATGCTTACTTGAGGAATAAAAGGTGAATGTGGAGAATGGTTAAGTTGTTGTAAAGGACTTGTTGGTTTAATATCATAAAGTATTGATTTTTGAGTTATCTCATCATGATGATTAGACTTTTCTTTTTCTTGCTGTTGACTAGAAATTTTATCAGATGAAATACTGGTTAATCCTTGAAGACGAGGAGGCACATACTTTTGTCTAAACATTCGTTTCTTTTGTTTTCCTTGTTCAATGGTATTCCAAGAATTTTTCTCCTGCTAAGATATGTTATTATTACATTTCAGTTTCCAATTAATATACTATTCATCTGAAATATAATTTCATAGGGCAAAACACACATATATATTATTTTATATATATAAAATTCAACTTTTAAAAATATTACTAATTTTTTGTAAAATCTTGCATATTTTACAAAAAAATTATTTTAAAATTCAGAAATATAACAAGTCAAACTTTTGCATTATTATTATTTATCATTTAATAATTTTCTTCTTTCATCATTACAAATAACTATGTTGCACGACTGTTCTGTTTCTTTTTTGCAGTTTGTTTCTCTTTCTCCAAGCTTTGTTAATATATTGAAGAAAACAGATTTTTTTCTTCAATAAAATATATTTTTTGGAGATTCTTTTTTCTGGAAGTCTAAATAGGCATTTATTTGAATTCAATAAAAATACTAAATTACTGTGAATATGACAAGCTTTTTTCAATTAACAACAAATTAACTGTGTAATGTAAGGATCATTTTATATTTGATAACTAAAATATTTTAACACACGAGATTTTTGGGAGAAATTTCATTATTTTTTAATAGATAGATACACAAATAAATTTGTAAAATATTTTCATTTTTGAAAGCCCTCCCTAACTTAGCCCTCCACTTTTAAAAATGAAAATATTTTGAAATTTCAATTTTTTTTTGCAACCATTTGCACCTCACTATCACTTAATATTTGTTTCCACCCTATCATTTGGACCCTTAGTAAAAAAATTTTCTTAGTAAAATTTATAAGTTAATTTAATTGACTTAATTAACTTTCAAGTTTTACTAAGAAAATTTTTTACTAACAAGACTTTTTTCTATCATCAATTTAGGCTAAATTTATTTAAAATATCTGCATATGCATTATATTGATATTTGACAAATTTTTGGCTCTTCAATGAAAAAATGTGCATTTTTGGGTATTTCCTGTTGTGAAGCCATACATTGAAGATACAATACATTTCAGGATGAAATAAAGTAAAATGGATACAAATACAGTTTATAATGACCAATAAAAAATATGGAATTTAAAAAGTACTTTCAGGAAATGAACCCATCTTCAGTTTCTTTGCACAATAAATGATTAAATATAACTATACAGATGCTCCTCTAATTACAAACATTTATACTCAGAAACATGAAATTTCATTTTCAAATTTTACGAAATTTCAAAAAATTTTTCTATAATTTCAAATAATATGATAACAGAATGCTCTAGCAACCAATATAATATAAAATTACACAATTAGTTAACATTTTATGGCAATATTTCAAGATGGTTGCAATTATACCAAATCACTTTATATTTGGGACTTTACATTCAGATCTATGAAATAAAAAACTTTTAATTGGTCCAATTGGGAAATACACTACAAAATAAAATATATAACACGCCCGTCGAAGGTGTGGGGTCGTCTTCGCCAGAGTTTCGCCTAACATTTGGCAACCTTTTTGTTTTTCCCTGTCACTATGGACGTATCTGCCCGGATCCACCAGATACAGGCATAGTGACAGCCGGTAAGCCCTCCCACCACGTCAAGGTGGGTGCCCTCGAGAGGGTCCTGGGCAACTGCCCGAATTGCCAGTATCTTGAGCCGGTCCTGTGATATGTGAAAAACTCGAACGTGATCACTCGCGCGCACAGTACACATATTAAGCAGTGGTCACATTATGCAATTTTTCGCCGCACGCGCGGCTGCAACAGAATGGCAACGAGTTGCAATCGCCAAACAGTGATCACACTAGGAAACATAGCATGCGATGCAATGGATATTCAGCCAATGAGAGCACAATAAAATCATCCATCCTTCTTGCATGTGTCAAAAATTTTCTCGCTTTTCGTTGGTTGCGAGCTTGCAACCGTCGCCAGGAAAACAAACTTCCTTGTTTTCAAGCACGGTTGAAGTCGCGTGCTATTCGGAGGGGGTTTAGCAGTTTGTTGGAAGAGTCATCGCTGTTTCCACCGCGCGCGCGACGAGCACAGTGTGACCACAGCTTTACATGCCGACGCGCATATCTCCTTCGAAATGTGTCGTCAACTGACTGAGAGTTGCAAAAGGAACTTGCTTATGAAGAATCTGCGTGATTAACTCGCGTTTTATCACAAAATACGGAATTAAATTTGTATTTTTATCTAGCAACATGATTGAAGATTTTATAGATATTATTTCCTGATGACTTTTAGTAATATAATTTACCAGCTGTAAGATATTAAAATATATTATATCAGTTAAAAAAATATATCATTTATGAAAAAATATATACTTTTTATAAATAATATTTCAAAAAAAATTTTAATACAAAACTATATAACGGGTGTTTTTCTTGAAACCGAACACATGATTTTTGGCATCGAGCCAATTCTGATGCATTTATAACGTCAGGAATCGTTCGCTACGAAAATTTATTTTATATTTTTAATTCTAACGATATTTATTTATTATTGCATCCAAGAAACAAAAAACGATTTAACACACAAGATTATTGGATTTTAATTCTGGTGTAATTACACATTTGAAAATAAATCACTGAAAATTTACATCAAAAGATGTGCGAGAAACAGAAATTCTGTTGTTGCTATAGCGACAGCGTAGAAACGCAGACGTGCCGCAATTCGAACATTTTTAAAAATGCCGAATATTATTTACAACGTTACTGAACGAGTATGGATGGTTCGGGCACGTAATTCAGGCTTATCCTATAGGCGCATGAGAGATCATTTTGCGGTGCTGTACCCTGGAAGACCTATTCCATCCGTCTCTACAATTAAATCTGTTGTTGAGAAATTCCAAAAAGATGGGAATGCCAATCCAGGTTTGATACCCGTTCATCATTTTTGGAAAACATTGTAGTTATTAAGAACCTTTAATGTATTTATAATTTTTATAATTTTTAAATATTTAATGTAAATAGTTAACAATAAATATATGTTTATATAAAATTGTCTTTTCCTGTTTTCCAACATGCACTGAGAAATTATGTGATATGAATTCTATTGTTTAAAGGAGATAGATATTGATACGTTTTTTGTATAATTGATCATAAATATCACTTCTAAGATTAATATTTAATAAAATATATAAAGTTATTCCAGTACTTTTGCAGCCAAAACAATAATAATATCTGAATTATGAACAAAACTTATGTACGAATTATGTTCGTAACTAGAGGAGCACTGTATCATACTAAAATTACACAATAATATATACAATTTAAAAGATTCAAAGATATTTACATAGAGAAGTGTATGATGTCTGTGAGTATATAATGTAAACGATAGTAATTTCACTCAAAATAGTGAACATTTAAACTTTTATTGTACTCTTCAATGACTATCGTGTCAAACTTGAACGATGTGCTCTTATTGAAAATAATTTTAACTGGTCTTGTCATTGGACTCAACTTCTGGTGAAAAATATATTGTGTGCTTTAAACTCATTCCTTAAAACGGGAAGGCCTTGGAGAACTCTTTTAATAACTAAATCTTACTTACCTCAAGTAGGACCAATCTTTCGATTTCAAGTATTGGATATGTTTTTTTGGACTTCAATAACTTCTCTGGTCTACAACAGAAGATCCTGTGTGTGTATATCCCTCAACCTCTTCTTGTTTCTTGCTATCGGACCTTTCTTGTGCTAGACTTTCTTAGAGGCTGCAATGTTTAGTGACCACTCTGTGATTTTTGACTGACAGCCTAATCTCTTCTTTCTGTGATGGCTGATTTCTTCTGTTGCACTTCTTGAACTGGATAGGATTCATCAAATTTGATGACTCCCTATTTCAAAAGATCTCCAGCTCAGAAGAAACTAGTTTCTGTCAGAACCAGTTCTTTCTCAAGCTAGAGATCTTTTGTTTTTGTGTTTGCATTTTTCCTCCTGTTGTTGGGCTCTTTTGTCTTAGTACTGCATACCTTTTGTATTTTCTTGTTTTTAATAAAACCAATGCTGTAGTCATGGGTGCCCTCTAGGTTGGTTGCTTCTGTTCCCTTTCCTCTAGTGCCCCTACACCACTTCTAAGGATATAAATCTTTCTGCTTTTCTTATCTCTTCATTCTTCTTTTTCAATAGAGTTAAACCTCTGAATAAGCCCTCTATTCCCTGTCTGATATGGACTGCTAGATATTCTGACCATGCTGTCTGCTACATGTCATTCACATGGCAATATTTCTCTCCTGGTATCACTTGAAAGAGGATCCACCATATGTGGCTAGCAATTTCCAAACTTCATTAAGCATTTCTTCATTTTTGTAATTAATTATAGATTAGTTTGAGTTTTCTTTAAAGATGTGCCATTTTATTTAACAAAATCTGGATCTGCGGGTTAGATTTGGGATATAACTCTTGCATTCTTCCAATATACACTAATACTTTGTGTAATGCAAATTCAGATAAGATAGTATTTTTTGCCATATTTGGTATCCTATAGGTGTTTTTTGATCCTATCTTGCAGCTGCCATCTAATGATCCCTACATAATATTGATTATTATTGGTTGTATGGACTAGATGATTTAAGTTATATAAATAATTCAACAGTTGAAGTGCTCTCATTATTATTTTATAAAGAATAAAATTTTTCAGTGAAAATATAAAATTCAGTCAAAAGAGAAAGAGCAAAACAAAAAACAAACAAAAACAAGTTATTTTGTATTATGAATTTATTTCCTGCCATAGTGCTATTAGTTATAATTTTTTTTTAGCAAATGTATTACTGTATTTCCTTGCATAATGATCATATTATTTTTGCAATTAAAAATATTAATTCATAAAATCTGATCCCGTGAAAGATTTTTTGTTCATCATGATGATTTAGAAAATTCCGTGAGTATAGAAGCATTGCTGCCCAATGCTTCTTACTACTAACCAATTTACAAGTAAGAAAAATAAGGCAGAAAAAAGCTATAAAAAAAGTGCTTTGTATAAAAAAATATCATTATTTAAAATCTGAAAAATTAAACTATTTTTGAAAAACATCAAAATTCACAATTTAAATTCTATATTTAAGGTTTGATGGACAAAATATTTCATAAAATTCATAACATGATTTAATAGTTAAATATAATATGATAAATATATAAGCTATTGATACAAGCAATATCAGTACAAATTAATAATTTCTGTTATTATTTTTTTCTTCTATCTGCCATGCTGCAGATAAAGTAGTGACTTGTCTAGCAAACTGCCAACAATTAAATGACAAACACTAACTTAAACTAATTATTATATATTATAATATATTCATGAATTATACATCTTGTTTTTTGAGAAAAAAAAATTGGGAAAATTTTATCATCTTTTCATAAAGCATAAATATTTGTTTTCAACTACATATGTATTAAAATGTATAAAGTGCAGAGATTAACTGTTTTATGGAGGTTAGTAATCTATATTCTATATGAGAATATATATCATTTTTACATATATATAATAAGATATAGATTAACTGTATTAATAAAATTTAATAAAAGGCAATTTTTAAACAGTTCTATTGTATTTATTTCATCTTTTAATTTAGTCTTCATATAATGGCTCAATCTTCTTTTTCACACAAAAATTGCATATATAATATGCAACCATTGTGTGAAGAAATGTAATAATTAAATTTAAATTTTTTATAAATAAAATTATTAATATTGTTTCAAATAAAAAGACTTTAAATACTGAAAAAATGATGAAATTTAATAAATTAAAAAAATAGTTCTCCATTCATTTTACTTTTAGAAATTAGTAAGATAGATATTCTAAAGCTAAGAATGTTTTATTCTAAATGAGAAAATTTAACACTGAAGTAGCATTTATAAAATAATGTACCATAAATACTCGAATATAAGCCGACCCCCCCGACTTCAGAGTTTCGAAATCGGTAAAAATGCATAACCCGTGTATAAGCCTATCCCCAGACTTTAGCACTTAAAATTTGATAAAAATTTGAAAACAGTAAATTATGTGATCTTCGATTTTTAGTTACCGATATATTAATGCCATTTTTCAAAATAAATATTTTATTGAAACTTTAAATATATAAATATAAAATAAATTACTATAATATAGACATCAATAAATCAATTAAAAAAGTAAAATTTTACTTTACCCGAAGCGATCGAGCGCACCGTGCCGCCGACTCCAACCTGCATTTATATAAGTGCATCAGATAGGTGATGCTGCGCTGCGACACAGAAATTCTTGACAATAATCCAGCTAAAGTGATCCAATGCAGTGCACCTACATAAGATTCTTGAATTATTGTCGAGAATTCCTGCATCGCGGCACATCAGACAGTGCAGCGTCACCTAACTGATGCACTTATATCAATGCAGGTTGGATTCGGCAGCACAACGCGCTCAATTGCAACAGGTAAAGTAAAATTTTACTCTGAAGCAAGATTGATTTCGGTGTATGACATTATCATTAGGATGACATACCTTCAGAAAATATCAAGTTAATGAGTAGTAATAAATGTTTATAATTTAAATAAAAATATTTTATTTTATTTTTGTTATTGAATAACTGTTTTCTTTTCTAAAAAATTTCATATTAAGTTATCACAATAAAAATTTTATTAGAATACGTCTACGTCACATGGCTCCCAAGAGACCGTTTGAAGTTTCGTTTTCCCTATAGTTGTGTTGAATTGAGTTATTCAAACTTTTGATCGTATTTTAAAATGAGTAGCTCATCTTAACGATGATGTCATACATCTTTAGGATGACATGTGCAACGTGATTTCTAGATGTTAGTGTGCAATTTCAAAGTTTTGATTTTGCTTACAATGAACTGTTTTGATAGACTACAGTTATTTTTCAGTACAAATTTAAATAATAATTATTTTTTTGTTATTTTAAACATTATTTTAGTTACTTTTTAATATATTTTAATTAAATCATCGATGAGTTAAATATAATAAGCATTTACTGATTATTAGCGAATTGATTAAAATATTCTTAATTAATAATAATGAAAAAATATATATTTTTTCACTCAAATATGAATCCTAGATAAGATTCTTGATTGATTGTCGAGTTTTTGTGTTGTGCAGTATTAGCAGCGCAGCGTCGCCTATCTGATTACGGTATATAGATGCAGATTGGAGTCGGTGGCACGATGCGCTCGATCGCTTTGGAGTAAGATAAAATTTTACCTGATAATGCAATTAATTATTAAATTAAATTAAATTAATTATTGCAAAATTTCCTTCCTAGTCTTCAGGAGACGTTCAGTAAGTTATGGTTATACTTATTACTTCAATTTCTCCAGCCAAAAAAAAGTTGATTTTTTTTTATCCGTGCATAAGCCGACCCCCTACTTCAAAAAGTTTTTTTTTTTTGAGAAAAAAAAAATCTCGGCTTATACACGAGTATATATGGTAATTTATCCAATATATAATTTAATTTCCTTAAGAAGAAAGTCTTCTTAGTAATAATATTTAATCAAATTATGAATTTATTTGTAATTTTAATTTATTAATACATAATTTCAAATAGTAATAAAATAAAAAATGTACCTCATTATATTTTGATTGCTGATTATAGTGTTCCATTGTTTTAGATACTTTCAAATTTGTTCCATATTCAAACAAATTTAATCTTTCACCATATGAGATATTTATTAAATCAGAAGGTCTCATTTGATAACCACGTAATTTCGAACAGTTTAATTCTAGACCACCAACAAATTTACTGTCAAATACGACATTATATAAAGTTTCACTCTGTTTTTCATCTGTAAATTAAAATAAGTAAATTAATCTGTAAGAAATAAGTAAATTTTATTTTTATTGCAGACAAAAATATTTAATATTAACAATCAACCTATTATAAAATAAATGCAATGTGAAATAGTTCTATGTAAAGTGAACTGAAAATACTTATTACAAATTAACAAAAATAACTGATAAGAAATAAATGATATTTAAAAACATAATCCATTCCTTACTTACAAGGGGAATGCCAAACATGGCCCTCTCCGTTTTTTTGCAGATTTTTACATATGTTGTAATACGATCCTCCACAAACCCATGGTAAAGTAATACGATGCACTTCTTAAGCATTCCCGAAAAAAAAAAGTTTAAATTTTTCTATATTGTTTATATACCGATTGATATTAACATTTTAATAAGTGCCTCCATTGCGCGAGCAGTTCGCTGTTCAATTAATGTAAGTTGTTATTGGAATGCTGTGGGTTTGAATCTTGTCTTTTTAAGAATTTTTTTTATTGAAACTGAAATGGATTATTGTGCAATGTATTTTTATTAATGAAAAAAATTACTATTTTGTGATTATTTATTGATAATTTTTTGTTATGCCTTTTAAAATTTCTATCACATATATTAAATACACGTTTAAAGGAATGTAATTAATAAATAAACTTTTTTACATAAAGTATTTATTTTAATTAACAAATATAGATATTATTATTATTTCGATGTGCATTTATTCGGATGATACTCATTATAAAAACATAAAAACAGAATATTGTTTTACAATGCGCATATTTTATGAAGCCTACATTTTTACAAATATACAGAGTTTTCATTATTGAGGTAGAGAAACAGAGAGTATTTTATTGACATTAAAAATAAATGTTTCTCTTCAATCAAACTTTGACGAAAATCATCAATTTAAATACAGGGGCATTTAATTAGTGGAAGAACAACAAATGCTCATTAATAAATGTGCGCATTATAAAAAATATTCTGTTTTAAATGCTTTTATGATGAGTATCACCTGAATAGATGTACATCAGCCAAAGAGATAGAGATGGTTCCTGATGAGGAATAATAATATCCATATTTGTTAATTAAAATAAATACTTTGTGTAAAAAAAGTTTATTTATTAATTACATTCTTTATATGTGTGGGTTTCCCAGCCAGAAACATTAATGCGGAACAACAGGCGTTAGGCCTAAAAGCTGCAAAGAAAGAGCGCATGAGATAAAGACGGCAAAGGAGGCAGTTCGACAAACACAGACAGAGACAACATTGAATATAAATTTAACAGCTTCTTTATTAAATGCTTCAGAGAGATTCAAATCTTACAGACAATTGTTTCTGCCGACAAATAAACAGAAATACCTGGTGTTGGTTACAGTTGTCTCTTGCTCGAAGACAGTATCTAGTGAAACAGTCTTTAGTCCTTACATGATGCACAATTAACACTTGTTGGAGAAGGCTTCAATTTAACTCTTCTGGAAGGAAAGACTTACCGACCTCCTTAATTTTCCCATAATATTCACAATGTTCGATTTCACGGAGAACAGAGAAGCAAACCAGACAACACAAAGCAAGACTTCGAATCAAAAGCAGATGCCTCGACCTCCTTTATCTCTGCTCTTTTATATTTTTGACCCCTTTCTCACCTTTCCCAGGATGATTGTTATTTCAACTTTCGAAACTTCCAGATGGGTCAGGTATCGTTCTTGAAACATCATCTAAGTAAAACCCATCTTTGATTTATTACATTTCAAAGGACAACAGAGCAATTCAATACATCCTGTTTTTAATAATTGCTAACTGCATCATTAAATTCTCGATGACAAGAAAAAGAGGGGTTTCCGATCCCCACATATTGTGTATTTAATATTTGTGATAGAAATTTTAAAAGGCATAACAAAAAATTATCAATAAACAATCACAAAATATTAATTTTTCATTAATAAAAAAATAGATTGTGCAATAACCCATTTCAGTTTCCATAAAAAAATTCTTAAAAAGATGAGACTCGAACCCGCAACTTTCCAATAATGCCTTATGTTAATCGAATGGCAAATCCATAGCACTACAGCAGCACTTTTTAAAATGTTAATATTAATTGGTATATAAACAGCATAGAAATCCTTTTTTTTTTTTTTTTTGGAAATTTTTAAAAATTTTTTTATAATATTTTAAATAAAAAAATTAAAAAATTTTTTTTTTTTTTTTTTGGAAATGCTTGAGAAGTGCATCATATTACTTTATCATGGGTTTGTGGGAGGATCATACAACAACATATGTAAAAATCTGAAAAATCAGAGGGGGGCATGTTTGGCACTCCCATTGCTAGTATTTTTGTTAATTCAATTAAATACAATTATTAATTTATCTTTTTTTAATATTTTGCCTGTATCAAGTAAATATATAAGATGTCCCTAAATGAGATATAGTATTCCTGTCATGAATATATGTTTGAAATTGGTTCATATATCAAAAAATATATTGAACACTGACATACTAAACTCAATGTATATTATAAATTGGAACAATTAATAATGCTAATATTCAAAAGTAAGAAATTAAAGTCTGATTGTGAAATAAAGATTTTTATCAGAAATTCTATCATCTTGATAAATTCTGTTAATATTTTACATGGCTAGGTAATTTTTAATTTATTATGTTTTGTTTCTAAATAATTTTGCTATTATAATTTTTATAAAATTTTTGTATTTTCAAAAATTCAAAAACAAGTTAAAAGTCCATAAATAAATGAACACATGTATTATACAAACTATTAAAGATTTAAGTAAATCAAAGCACTTAAAAAAAAAAACGTATTTTGTTACATAAAACATTTTTGATCTACAAGATCATTATCAGTATGTTTCACTATGACTAACTTGTTTGTTCTCAACAATGATCTAAATACTTACTGGATGGACTTCTCAATGTTAGAAAAATGAAGCTGTCTGTAACATTGATTAGGGATCTCAACAACATGATGGACGTGAAGGTAAATTCAACAATATAGCAAATTGACTTTATTTTGGTGGCCAGATGTATTCCATTTATGTTAATAAATATGATGACCAGATTCTAATAATTAATAAAAAGAGTGTAGTACCCCAATATCAAGTGTTATACCATGTGACGGATTTCACTTTGGCAGTTTTGTTTTTGCTGGCAACTGGCCATTAGTGGAATCCATCCAGATGTATTTTTAAATTGTTGATTCTAAAGAATGTTAGTCTTAGTGAAACATTCTTTGAGAACAAACATTTCTGTTAAAAGGTTTAAAACAATAACACAGTTGAAAATTTCCAATGAAATTATTTTGATTTTACATTTTTATGACAATACAAATAATCTTCATGATAAAATCTTGAATAGTATGAAACTATCAGGTCATCCCAAAAGTAATGTCATTTTTAGCATTAAGTTTTGAAGGATATAAAAAAGGTAAATCATTTGTTAATTTAATCAAGTATATATCATCTATTCGAATCAATAATATTCTTTCAACATTGTGAAAGCTTTAAAAATTTATATTTAGACAAGCTGAGACATGTTTGAAGAAGTACATTATAAAAAAAGACATTACTTTTGGAATGATCTGATACATTAAATGGGACTAAGAATCAATCCAAAAAGGGTTATTATGTTTCTAATAAAAATATAGGTCGTCCCCAACTTACAATGGGGTTATATTCAAAAATTTTGATTATAGTTTGAATTTATCATAATTTAGAACATGATTTCCATGAGCACAAAGTTATAAATGGAAGTTACATTACCCAACTACCAGAACTCAGAATATTCGATATATTTTAAAATAGTAGTAGTATACAGTAATGTTGAATAAATGCTGTTTATTCTTTAACCCAGTTGTTGCAGTTCTTGTGTATAGACATCAAGGAAATGGAATGAAAACAAATAAAAAAATGAGTTAAAAAAAATTCAATCCTGATTTTATTAATTCAGTTTTTGCAAATTGGTTTTTTGTTGAAAATATGTTGTTTTGACGGTGGTTCCTAAATTTTTTCAATTGTCAAAATATTTTTTTAAATTATGTATAAATAAACATGGTTTCTATTTGAACAACTTGATGGAATTGAATATTTTTAAATCCCATTCTGTCGATTTTATAATCTAATCTATCAAAGTTATTCTGATTATATGATTTGATAAATGATATTTTTGAATTTTTTAGAAAAAATCAACTTTTTCATAAAATGACTCGATAAAATGCTGAAAATAAAAAAAATATTGTAAATAATAGGAAAACATTGGTTAATTTTGTTAAAATAAAGTAAATATATGTTATTCAATTTTCTATTTCAATTTCACCAAAATTTAGGAGAAAAATCACAAAAAAATGAAGCATAAACATCCTGAGGCAATTTAAAGGGGATGTGGCATTTTTATCGCTTTACAGCAACCAACTGCTTCCTGAGAAATTGCAGCCAAGCCTATTTTACATGTTGGTGTGAGGTATTGGATGTGGTGCTATAATAAACTATTTGTAATCCATTTAGAGGAACAGAAAATGTATTATAACTGTTTATGTAGGAGATGAGACCATTTTTGGATACATTAAGATTTTTTTATATAAATAAAAAATTTATAAAAAATACTGCTAAAAATTACATAAACGAAGCAAGAACAAGTTAATAAATATGAAATATTAATAAAAATGACAATATTTCAATGAATTAATGTGATTTTTTTTAATAATTATTTGACATAACTTCATTCAACAAGAGTTACGTAACACGTGGTATTTTATAAATAACTTTTGAAAATTTTATTATAGAAACATTTTTGATCTAACTCAGAGCTTCTCAAATTATTGGTTGCGACCCCATTTGGGGTCGTGAAGCAAAATGCTGGGGTCGCTAAAATTAAATTCAACACTTGAATTTCAGTTTATATATAATTTCACAAATACCCAATATTTAACATATGACAACATATGAATTTTCAATGTAGTTGGTTGATTGTGTTCATCTTAATAAGTGTGTAAATGATTTATGTACTTGTATATTTTATTTCATATTTAATACCTGGGGTCGTGAAAAATCTCATAATGAAAAATGGGATCATGAATGAAAAAAGTTTGAGAAGCGCTGATCTAACTTATGAAGTCTTCTTAAATATAGCTGAAGAAAGCATCACAAGTCAAAAATGTTTATGTAATAAAATTTCTTTCTCCTGATTAGTGCTGTTTATCTTTATTTTAGATTTTTGTAAATTTCATGAAATACAGTTGAGCATTTTTGAAACTCCCTTATGAACTTTGTGATTTTTTCAGGAAGGGTAATAAAATACGAAGATTTTTCAATAATTTGTTTTTGCATAATGGCTAGCAAGTCAACAGTGAGGATTCGCAAAATGAAATGGAAATGTTTAAAAATTACATTGCACATAATAGAAGAATTTCTTCACACAAAAATTCAAAAATGTGCAATTATAAAAATTCTCTAACGTTAGAGTGAAACCTTGTTATTTAAGTAATATGTTATCTGAGATAACCGCAATTTTCTAACATATAAAAGTGAAACTGTTGTAAAAATATCAAGTCATATGGGAGTTGATTTTAAATAAAATTTAATCAATAAGACATTATACTGAATTTTTATTAATTTATGAATAAATGATTAGTAAAAAAACAGATAAATAGGTTCTTAACATTAATACAACAAAAATCTTTTTAGAAGTTTATCAGACTTTTAGTAGCAAAAAATTACAAGCATAAATGCATTTTCTGACTAGATTGTCCCTCTTCAGCTGTATAGAGAACAATGAACATTAACAATAAAGAAAGCACAGCATCTGTGCAAATAAACATAAATCAGAATGCAAATTCTCAGGGACATTACAAAAGAAAGAGACAAACTAGATTAAATATTTATAATACAATATTTTATTATTATAAAAGTAATAAAATTACTATTATAAAAGTAATTATTATAAAATAAGTATATAATATGGTTACAGATAATAAAATAGAACTTTGAAAAATTTCAATTGTTATTGGTGCATCTATTAGTCAAGAACTTCTATGAATTGGATAAAGACTCTCTGCAACTAATTAAATTTTCTTCCTAGCTGTAGAGGCTAGGATATTCCAGGTCTTGCAAAAATTGGATCACCATTAGTGGTAAAATAATGCATATACAGTATTTAAAATATTGTATTATATAGATATAAAAAGAGATTTCCTTTTAGTAAGAATGCAAAAAAAATCTTCCAATGTTTATTTATTTTCTATTACAATAATTTATTTGTTGTAAGATCAGAAGCAGAATATCAGTTAGTAAAAGTGATTAGTGCATAAAATGATAAAAACAATATGTGGGCTAACTTTATCAAGTTATAAAAGATTCATAATATAATAGTTATGGTCATCAATAATTATTAATATATTACACACAAAAATACAAATAGTCCTCAACTTACTATGGAGTTCAGCTTCAAAAATTTCGAACTTTGTCATCATAAGTTAGAAATGCCAAAATTTATAAATTTCTCATTATTAATGTTTATTGGGACACTATGAATTATCTTAATGAACATAATGAACTCCAAAGTATAAGGATCAGACACAAGAAAAGATGCTTTCCATATATCAGACCATTGGGTCAGAGAATCAGACTCAGGTCAATTGCATTGAGTAAGAGCAGAATTTAATGACGACATTACTTCATAAATCAAGGCAATTGTAAGTCAAGGACTATCTGTATACAAATACTAGCATGTAACATATATAAAAAGCTTTAATAAAAAAAAAATGTCTGAAAAAACATGCAAATACAATGATTTATATATTTCAGCTAAATTTAATTCAATAAAGAATAGAGAAAATGATTGATTATCATGCATAATCTTGACTAAATGGAATAACTAATGAACTGAACTTCAAATTATTAAGACTCTACTGTAATTAACTTTGTTAGTACACTAAGTTGAATAATAATAAACGAAACTATAGCACTTGTGAGCAATCCAAAAAGTCTTTATTTACTAAAAAACTTGACTTAGAGAAAGCTTTCGGCTATTTCAAAGTCATCATCAACTCATATTATTATTTTCTAATAACGGAGAAACTACTCATACATGAAAAAAAGCCAAAAAGCTTTAATAAAAAAAAAATGTCTGAAAAAACATGCAAATACAATGATTTATATATTTCAGCTAAATTTAATTCAATAAAGAATAGAGAAAATGATTGATTATCATGCATAATCTTGACTAAATGGAATAACTAATGAACTGAACTTCAAATTATTAAGACTCTACTGTAATTAACTTTGTTAGTACACTAAGTTGAATAATAATAAACGAAACTATAGCACTTGTGAGCAATCCAAAAAGTCTTTATTTACTAAAAAACTTGACTTAGAGAAAGCTTTCGGCTATTTCAAAGTCATCATCAACTCATATTATTCTTATTTTCTAATAACGGAGAAACTACTCATACATGAAAAAAAGCCGACACAAGAACGTAGTAAATGAAAGAGATAAAGAAAGGCTCCCAGCAGCCTGGAAATACACCCTAACTAACTGAAAGAAAACACATTGGAGAAGGCTTATCAAACAGATTACTCCTAATCTAGGCTTTGTAGTTTTTATTTTTTTCTTAACTTTTTTGAAATGATTTTTTAGTGGTATTTCTAAAAGATAAACAGACGTTTCTATATTTTAAAATTTAAATCTGTTCTAAAAAAGAACGGAAGAACTCCTCAGTTGTTATCTGTTATTAGAAAATAATAATATGTGATTAAACAAGACAAACTTTTCTAAAACTGCTTAAATCTCTATTAAACATAGTTCATAAAAATAAAGCACAACTAGCAGTTGTGCTCTATTTTTATGAACTATGAATAATATGTGAGTTGATGATGGCTTTGAAATAGCCGAAAGCATTCCTCTAAGTTAAGTTTTTTAGTAAATAAAGACTTTTTGAACTGGTCACAAGTGCTATAGTTTCGTTTATTATTATATTACCTCAAAGAGCAGCTTATTTTTTATTTTTATTTGTTCTGGACACTAAGTTGAAATTAATGTATAGGGTGTTTCAAAAAGAATCTTCGGATTTCAAATGTCTACATATGTGAAGTTTACACAGAGAGTTATTGATACATTAGTTTAAAGAAAAACTCTTAATTAACCTGGCAATAGTAACATGAAACCCAATTATAAGTAAGAAAAAGCAAATTAGCATGTGGTCTAATTAACTGTTAATTATGTGAAATTTTCACTGTTTTGTTAAAATAAATCTTCCGAAAATATATGAAATCTTATTTTTTGACAAAGTGTCTATTTTCTAAAATCATTAACCAAAATCATTTAATTATAGTAAATAATTATAGTAAAATCATAAAAAAATTATTTTACTATAATTAATTGATTTTTAATGAATTTTTTAGTAATATTTTGATATTTCCTTATCAAAATTATGTAAATAAACAGAATATAATGTGAGGAAGTTAACTTTGACCTGTCCTATTTTTTTATTATTATACTCTATTATTTATCGTTATTTTCTTATATGCTAACGTATTATATTTTTTTTTAAAAGTTAACTTACTTCCACCTTCTCCATCGTAGTTGGCAATCACGTGATATGGAATTGGAACCCGTATCCGGAAGAGCTATCCCAATTAATGATGTCATCTTATCTACATAAATTTTACCACTGAAACTGATATGTGAAAATAAGAATGATCCATATCGGTGTTTTGTTCGATATATAAATTAATTGTAAAGATAATGACATGAATGAATTACTCTGTAAACTAATCACTTTGAATTTGTTACGTATAAGTATGTAAATGAGGGAGTGCGGAAGTTTTCGTCACTCGAGTATAAAAGAGGACGCATCCGAACAGCCAATTGAGGTGCTGAATTTCCAGACGTAAAATTGGTGAGTGACATTTGAGTTCTTGTAGAGATCGACTATTGTTCGAAGTTTGTATCGGAGGTGGAGGTAGTAGAATTTAAGTAATATTTAAGGTTCTCTTTTTGTGAATAATTGAGTTAGATTAAACAAGTTTTGTTGATTATTTGATTGTTGCTTTATTAGAGTTTCGTTTCGTCAGCTAGACGTTACATTGTTGTTAAATTGCTTTTTTTAATTAATTAGTTTTAAGTTAGAACTTAACTTAAGACCTGAGCTCAGGCCAAACTCTGGATTGCAGAGTCGCTAGAACCGTTAGGCTTAGTGTAATTAATAGTATTGAATTTGTTCAAATTCGCAACTTTGCAATAATATTTCATTCAGTCATAAATTTTTTTCCAAAGTCAAAACAAAAGTTTTTCCCAAAGCATCTGTTTTATTTATAAATAGACTATGTGATTTTATTACTTGGATTTCAAGTTCATTTGGAGATGATGTGCAAGTGGAGAAAGAATGCAAACAAGGGCAATAAAATCTGACTGCGGGAGCATAAAATATAATTTTTCAATTTTGAAGATTTTAAATCTCACAAAATTTTACTTCATATTCTAATATTTTTTATAATCTTTGATATGTTTACTTGTTTTTATTGTAGCACTTTCTATCCAAGAAAAGATATTTATTTTTTTTTTAATTTTTTTTAATTGTATGTATAATATGCAAATTATGATGATAAATAGAATCAAAAATTTTCTCTGTCTTAACAATTAATGATGATAAAGTAATTTGTTCATTTTTTTAAAGAGAAAAGTTGAAAGTTTAGAAATCATTATATATATTGTGATACTGGGGTCAGAATTTGTGACATGACATATGTCATTTCCAGTAGCATAATTCTCATTTCTTCAAGTATTGTTTATTATTTTATCTTCTAATATTTATTTCATAATTGTATTATTTGTTAAGCAATTTCAATTTGTGAAATTGTTAAAGAATGTTTTAGTATATATAAAATAAGAAGATAGCTGCATGCTGGAATGTCTTAATTATTATTTAAAAATTAATAAATGGCTTAAATGAAAATCTAAAATCAGATAAACAATTTATTGAATTACCTAGGAATGAAGAAATTTATCAAAAGTTTTCCTTTGTAAATATGATTAAAACTTTAATTATTTATTATACATGTTGTAAAGTGATGCGAAATTGGTGATTGCAGCATCATAAAATGATGATAAATCATTTCTAAAAATAGCTTATCAAAAAAACAATTTGATTTGGCAGTGATGAAGCATGGAAAATTCAAATGGCAATTTTTGTCTTTTTGGATTCTTTTAATGCACTGCAAAATTTATGAGTGCATCAAGAAAGATCTAGTGATTTAGGAAAATTCTAATTTCTCCAGATTTAAAAAAAAATTCTTTAATATCAGCATTCTTAGTTTTTTTGAATGCAGGAAAAAAATTGTATTTGATCTCTCCTAGGTTAATTAAAATTTATGTTATTCATCTATAAATGCTGTATTGTGACTTCCTTTAATGCTATAAACAACATTAAGGCAACAATAAAATTCCTGCCATATTCACTCCAGCATGTCCATTGTCACTGACTTCAGAGCAGTAAAATGAGGATTTTCATTCAGAGTTAGTGGTAGTGGTGGAATATAAACAATATCCTTAATGTATGAGGATGATTCACCTAAAGCAAATGTTTTCTGCACCATTTCCTGGATAAAAATGCTATGGCCCCTTCTTTTTCAAAGAAACCACAGTGTCTGGGCATTCCTATCTGGATATGCTGCAGACGTGAATGTTTCCACAACTTAATGAAGATTATAGTGATAACATTTTCCAACAAGATGGGACATCACTTCATTGGCAGATGAATGTTTGCCATTACTTCAACAAAACTCTCCTTCACTATTGGATTGATTGTAACAAATACTATGACTTGATGCTCCATAAATAGTCTCTTAAGTCACCTGACTTAATATCATGCAATTTTTTTCCTCTGGGGTTACATTAAAGATATTGTTTACATGCCACTGTTATCAATAACTTTGGATGAACCAAAAACCTATATTGCAACTTCCCAGAAGTCAATGACAATGAATACGCAGGAGTGAATGTGGTAGGAATTTGATTATTGCCTTAATATTGTTTGTGTTACTAAAGGAAGTCACATAGATCATTTATAGGCAAATAACATAAAAGTTTTTCTTTAAACTAATGTGTCAATAATCATTCTGTCTATGCAAATTTCACATATATAGACATTTGAATTCCAATAATTTTTTTTGAAATATCATACATATATATTGAAAAAATTGTATACAAAAAGTATTTTGAAAGTTATATAATTCTGAAACAAATTCATGTATCAAATAAATAAGTCTGAATTTAATTTATTTGAATATGTTATATATAAAAATATTTCAAAAATTAGAAAGAATAATATATTTAAATTATTATTTTAAATGTTTATTTTTATTTTGATGCATTAATTTTTTTAAATATTAACCTATATATTTTAACATTTTTCATGGCAGGGCAAAAAATTTAATTTATCTTACAATGATCTTTATTTTTAATAATAATAAAAATTGCTTGATCATTTCAGATATTTATCACTTATATTGAAAGCTAGTAAATAACCAGCAAAAATGTTGGAATAAAATTAAAGGCTAAATTATGATATTTTTTTAACAAATTTTTTATTCATTTTTGACTGTGAATGATTTATGAGTAAAAGACTAAGTGTCATTACTATGACATGTTCTGTTAAATATTTATATTATTGTTTACTGCATTTATTATTCTGTTGAATGAATGAGATACTATAAATAATGAAGAATGATGCAAAGTAATTTTCTCTCTCTCTGATGCATGAGTTTGAACATTTGACTTAATTATGCAGCCTTTTGGACTCCAAATACATAGAGATTTCAGCATGCTCTGGAGAAACATGAAGTAGAAAGCTTGGTGCATAAAGAAGAATGAAATGTGACAGAGATTATTCTTCTTCTTATTCAAGAAATAAGAAGAAGAATCTGACAGAGTGTCTGTGCACTCCATGGTGCACTCATAAAGGGCTGAAACAAGTCAGGAAATCTTTGCTCGAGTATGGCTCTGTGCTGAGCTGTGATGGCAAAAGACTTGTCACATCTGTGGTTCGAGTACTACGACCAAGTACCTAATCTCCATAATACTGCTCTTTGCTACTTAGATAGTGTTCTACAGGGTATATACAAGTACACAGATTCCCTCTGTTAGATTCTTCTTCTTATTGCTTGAATAGCCCAATTGGCAGTACATGTGGTAGCATCTTTTTTGCGTGATATCTCACAAGCCATAGATAATATTAAAAAACTTTCACAACAAAAGTTGTTTATTTTTTACAATTCTATCCAATTATGCCCAAATCAACATACATTTTCATTGGAGATTTCAAAGTTGACTCTTTGTGCCCCCTACTTCCAGTGGGCCCACAAAATTTTTATCATGACCATTCGATTCTCCAAATATACTTTGGTTATCAAAATTTTTCTCCCTACTTCCTACCTCATCCTGTTTCCAAGAAAAAAGGGTGGTAAGATACATCCTGTATATAATATAAATAAATATAAGCAATTATGACTCAATTTATAATTGCCTCAATTTACAATGATGATGTCATTGATGGTCAATGCAATTGACAAACGGTTGGAGTCTTTGAGCAATAGTCTGATATACAAAAAGCATACTTTTTGTGTCTGGTTCTTATATTTTTATATGTTCATTAAGTTTATCACAATAAAGCGGAATAGTAGTGGACAATCCATAAATTTTGAACATTTTTGATTTATGACAGCTAAGGATTTGAACTGAACCTTGCTATATATCAAGAACTACCTATATATATAAATATACATGTAAACCTGTTTTACTATTAATATATATAATAATGTATATCAGGATGATCTTCTGAAGAATAAAATTCCAAAAGAAGTTAAAATAAAGCCAGATATTGATGATGTTTTACTGTTATAATTTGAAAAAATATACTATTTATATTTCAAGAACAAAATTTAAATAAAAATTGATTATTATTGAGAAAAAAATTTTAAATATTAGTATGGTAGTCCTTGACTTACAAGGAGATTTGATTTGAATTCTACTGTCATAAGTCAGAAATGTCAAAATTTTGGATTGCCTACTATCAATAATTATTGCACTCCACTTTATTGTAATAAATTTAATTAACACAAAAATACAAGAACCAATCAAAGAATGACAAAAGGTTTAAGATCTAGATTAATATCAGAATTATGTGAGTCTTGAACCCTTGAGCAATTGCATTAGTCTATCATAGAATTTATCAATGCATTGCCATTGTAAGTACAAGTGTTTGTAAAGTCGAGCATTATCTGTAGTTAGATATTAGAAAATGGTTTTACTTTAACTATAAACAACTGAGTTCTGCTGCTTCTACTAACACAAGAAATCACAACAAGCACTTGAAGCAGGATAAAAAACTAATTTATTATTAGATATATATAATATGCACTACATATACTAATAATACAATCTCTTTCTGGAAAGAAAGCGTTTCCGGAAACGCATCAAAAACAGCGACCCCATATAGAAATGGGAAGAAGCTTGTTGATGATGATGATGATTGATTACAACAGCGACCCCATATAGAAATGGGAAGAAGCTTGTTGATGATGATGATGATGATGATGATTGATTATATTAGAATAATTTTTAAAGATCAGTGAAAAATTTGATTTTATATTTGTTTAATTCAGCTAGTTGATAGAATGGCAGATGGTAAAAAAAACACCAATACCAAAGTAGTAATAAAGAATTAATTTGTTAAAAAATTTGCTTAAGTAATAAAATTTAATGCATTTGGATAAAAGTCTTATCAGCATTTGCTGTATAGCGTACCTTAATCATAAATTTATTTAAAATTCAAGAATATTCAAATTTTACTTCAATGTATCTTTACATTAACTTTAAAAATTATATTCTCATAATTTATACACTAATCGTATGTATAATAATCAGTTTATTTTGTTCTCAAGAAATGAACAGATAAAGATTGTTTTTCAAGAAAAATACTCATTTCAAACAATTTTTCACAATGATTATATGCTTATAAATTGATAATTATTTTATATTGCAAAATCTAATTTATTTTCTCATATTTTAAATTATCAGATATTACAAGATAGAAATTTTTATCATCATAATTTTATTTTTCAATTTAGAATAAAATTAATTGGAATTAAAATAATTTCAATTTGTCTTTTATAAATGGATATTACACCCATGTATAAAGGACATTGTGAAATGTCCATTTAATCATTCAATATCAATATTTAATCATTGTGAAAAATGCTTTGGAGTGATAAATAGTTTTGTTGAAAAAGTACAACACTCCAAAAAACTTTCACAATCTATTTTTTGGAAGTATATGGATGATTATATAAATTATTGGTAATGTAAAAATACATTAATAGGCTATTTAATATATTGAATTTTAGATAGATTTAACGTCAGCAATGGTAGAAGCTGATGAAGATATTCTGTTCGAATTCACTCATTTGTATTATGTATATTTTATGATTTAAAAACATCAAGAGTCTATATTGAATTTTAGATAGATTTAACGTCAGCAATGGTAGAAGCTGATGAAGATATTCTATTCGAATTCACTCATTTTGTCTTATGTATATTTTATGATTTAAAAACATCAAGAGGCATGGCAGAGACTCTAAGCCAAGTAAAGTTGTCTCTGATTTGGCTTTTATTATAGGAGTCAATACCGCTGTGATATTATTAATCTGGCAATTATATTCGAGAAAAATATTCAAAGAATATCGATTGTCAAATCCAATTTTAGAGTAGTAAAGGAACTCGAGCAATTCATTAAATATGGCAAAAAGCGTCGTTTTTCATCGTCATGGCAGATATCTCCCTCTGCCAGTCGCATCATTCGACTAATACAGTATAGATGAAATTTGAGATATAGGTATTTCTTATATTATTTGAGGTTCTCTGAAAATTTCAGCACCGGATAAAATAAAGGGGAAAAATGAGGATCTTTTTTTCCATAAACACCTCTACGTATTGAAGTGTTTAATTACTACTGATCAAATTTGAAATATAGTTGCATTTCAGTTCAGTTAAAAGATGTAGAAGAGGACGATTATCTTCTCTGGCCATGCCTCTATAGGCTATATTGTTCAACCAATTTCGAACAAATCTGAAATGTAAATATTCCTTATGTAATTTAAAGGTTTCTGGAAAATGAAGGGAATAGGAGGTCCTTTCATGGTGAACTCTTCTACAAGTATATCGCTCAGTCGATTTAACCAGATTTGATATACAGTATGTGCATTTATTGTTTTGTTAAATGTTTCCTAAAAATTTCGATTTAATCGGATTAAAAATAAAGAGGATATTTAATGATATATTAACATATTGTTAATATGTCTGGTTCAGAAAACTCTTTTTCATCTAAAAAAAAATGAATATTATCCCATGAAAAACATATGTAAAAAATTAGCGAGTACAGTGCTAAGTAATGCAAATATTTGTTACAATTTACATTCGCTACTTAGTTGACGATTTAAGAAGAAGAAAACACAACCAAAGTAGCCGCATCTAAATTGTTAACAAATATCCTAATTTCTTAGTACTGTTCTATACTTGGCTTATTTTTTTATATATCAATAGATATTTTTGATTGGATTAAAGTAAATTAATTTTTTATTATTGTCGTGTTAGCGATGATTTTTGCCAGATAATAGATGATTTTTCAATTAACTCGTCGAATAAAGCATAAAATAACAAAATGAATTTTTTCATTAATCTGAAATTATATCATCATATCCTCTGTATAGTAAAACAAAGCTTCTCATTCTCTAATCACTGATCAAAAGCATACTTTATCAAAGTGGTTGTTTTTTTAATTATTGGGTTTCTCCAGGATATTATTTTAAAGTTGTAATTATTGCTAGAAATTAGCATTAATAGCCGGACTTTGCACATATTTTTATTGGCAAAATTTTTAATCGATATAAATTACCAAATATTAATTCAATTATAACAGGTGGCGCCACCTTAGCCTAAATTTAAATAAATAATTATCAATCCAATAGATGGTGGCACCGTAGCATAAATTAAAAAATAATTATTAATTTGACAGTTATTTCAAAAATAAACCGCTAGGGGAAGTTTGGTTTGACGGGATTATTTTGTCGAATTTTAAATAGTTTGTGTGAGATAAATAATTATTAATTTGACAGTTATTTCAAAAATAAACCGCTAGGGGAAGTTTGGTTTGACAGGATTATTTTATCGAATATTAAATAGTTTGTGTGTGTGAAAAAGTTTTGGTACGATTAAAAAATATATACATACGTGTTCCGTTGACAGAAGGCATAGGAAATTTTATTTCAACTTTAGACGGATCTAATTCTAAAAAATTGAAAATTAAATTTTATAAAATTAATAACGAATTTTAAATACGTAGCCAGAAAACCATATACTATATATATATAATCAAAATATATAAATAACATCAGATAGATATTGAAGTAAAGAAATGCTTACCAAATATGGAAAACACTCCAGAAACTTCGTTATTTTCGTTCTTATACACACACGTATATTGATGATAACCGTAATCGTCGTCGTCTACGTGTTTCAGTTTTAGTATCATCAACGTGGTATACCCACTTTCTGTGTGTAAAATTTGATACTTAGTGTCGTTTTGTAGTATTTTATTTTTATGCAGCCAATAGAAGACTCCCAAAGGATAAGCTTCGATATTGCATCGTAATTCTAGAGCCGATCGTTTTTCTACCCATCGAACGTAATTGTCGATTTTTAGATAAGGTGAAACTGAAATAGTAAATTCCTTTTCGAATATAAATCGATTATCGAGTAATCTGGTAAGTGCCGGATTTATCATTAAGCTAAATAAGCTAAAGCTTGGGGTCTCTTTAAGAAAAAATTCGAACAGAGAAATTTTTTATGCTACCCTGCAAAAAAAGCGATTGAAATTCACCTCTGGCCAAAGATTGCCAAGATGGCTGCCAGTATTCATAGCCTATTTACTTTTTTAATTGTTTGAAAGCGATAAGGAAATTTTAATCATTTACTAACGATAGAATCTACGATTTTAATCGCTATTGGACGATTATTATGACGCCATAATTATCTTGAGCATTTGGATAACTTTCAAGCGATCCTCGAGATAATCGTGTCTTTTTTATGCAATTAAAAATTGGAGAAGGGGCTTCAATTTTTTGTTAGCTTAAGGCCTAAAAAATATAATCCGGCACTGAATCTGGTTATAGATCAGATTTTAAACTTACAGTGCACTTCGAGTTTGAAGTTTTTGGTGTCTGGAGGAGCTAAACCGTTGCTGGCCATACAAATATAAGTACCCATGTGGTTTCGTGTCACTGGATCAAAGGTGATATTTTCAGCGTGGGCAGAAGTTACTGAAATGAGAGGATGTTTAATGTCATATATTCCGCTTATAAATGTCAACGAATGGAAACGATATTACTGAAAGTTCTGTTTCCACGACGCATAGCCGCGTCATTCATTTTCCACGCATACTCGGGTGGTGGAACTCCAGTAGCCTGGCAGGATAATACAGCTTTGGAACCTTCGGGCACGGGTAATACAGCTTGGTCCGAAGTATCTATGATCTTGGCTGGAACTAAACATTTGACTTCGTGTTAAAACAATTATCGAAGTTCGGTAGAGTAACTGATGACCATGATTTAAAATACTGTTTTAAATTACTTAAAAGGGTTTCCACCGCCGATCCATTAATTTTATAAGTAGAAATTCCCGGACTGCCTACGAAAGACAATTTTTCAAATATATTTTTGCGTCCTTACATGAAAGAAATGATGGTATAAAATGACTTAAATATATATTTACCCGGTATTCCTGGATATCCGGGATCTCCTTTAGAACCCTTGGGTCCGGGTAATCCTGTGGAATGCGCAGAAAAGCTCGTCTTTATTTAAAAATTAGTAGAATCTCACCATATTCGCTTAAGAAAAATACTAGTTGATTAATCATTTTATAATAAATAATTTTAATCTACCTGGAATACCTCTAGGACCTTGAACACCCGGAGGGCCCGGCTGACCCGAAGCGCCTGTCAATAAATATTTTAATAAATAGAAGTTTATCCGCTAAATTTAATCTATAGAAAACATTACAATTCCTCAACCCCACCAAAGCTTTAAGCGAAAATGTACTGATGATTTGTGCTGCAAAAATGTCAATTTTATATGTGAAATTCGAGCGAAATTTTGCCATCTAGTCCGATGGAATATGTAGTAAAATTTATAATAGTGGGCTTTTCTGAAATTTAAAAATCGGAAAGTTGACTAAATTCGATAACAGTGATTTAATAAATTCATTAAATAATACAATTTTTGAGTTATTAAACATATCGATTGAGTATCGCTTCCATCATACTTGGTAAGATTTTTAACGAGAATTTACTTTCTTAATTTCTGAAGAGATAAATGGAAATTTTTAGCGAATATTAACTATGGGAAAAATGTCAAAATTTTGTTCTAGGACAAAATTTTGACATTTTGGCTGCGCCATATTGGTTGGCATTGGAAAAGGCACCATTACTGTCGATGAAAATTGATAAATTTTTTCATTTTTGTTATAAATTATGAGAGATACTCAATAAAAACAATGTACTTTATATTCAATACTCATAGAATGCACTAAACGTGATTAATTTTTCTAAATAATTATCGGAATAGTTATTTGGACAAAAATTTATAACAAGTATTTAGATAAAAAATTAATTTTGAGTTAGCATTTTTTTTATTGGTTTTAATCTACTTCTCCCAAGGTAAAACGGGATTATAAGTCTTGTTACGCATCCTCCAGCCATTCATGAAATTTGTTAATAATGTTAATAATCTACCATTAAAGATCGTATAGAAGACGACACATCATTCAATCCTCTACCATTTTTTAAAATGGCGGCCAATGAACCATTACGATGCTTCATTTAAACCTTAACCATTTTTTAAAATGGTGGCTATTGAAGCTTCCGAGATACTCTCTTAATTCTTCATTTATTGGATTTTTATGACCAGGAACGAATCCCAAGTGTTAATTCTTTTCTAACTAGCATAGTTAGCATCTTCACGGACAAAGTATTATGTAACAGTTCCGTAGTAATAGTTTGACATGGTCTGGACGCGAATTAAATTGGTCGAAAGTATGTTTTTAACATGTTAGAAAGAAACTGTAAAGTTCCGTCGAAAATCTTTTAAATTAGTGGTCTCCAAAGTATGGGATGCATTTAGAAAGAAACTGTAAAGTTCCGTCGAAAATCTTTTAAATTAGTGGTCTCCAAAGTATGGGTTTCCTTTCTTTTTTGCTTGTCATATATATCTGTTGTATGGTGTGCGTGATGATATTATTTACCGATAGGGGGTGCGCGATTAAAAAACTTTGGGACCAATACTTCACAAATGTATAAAGGAATAATTATAGAAGATAAGTTAGTAATATAAGTAAACACAGTAGTATGCCGAATAGACTATACCGTCGGTGCCATTGGCACCGGGGAGGCCGGGACGTCCAGGAATTCCGTCGAATCCGTTGATTCCCGGTCTACCGTCTAGACCGGGATAACCGGGAGTTCCATCTTGACCATCGATGCCGGGGATGCCTCGAATTCCTTGTTCCCCTGCAGCAGAAAATGTTTACATGTAGGTTTTAAAAATATGAAAAACTGTATAGCATTTATATCACCTTTAGGTCCCGTAGGTCCGGGTCGACCGGGTAGCCCTTCCGGTCCAAGCGGTCCCGGATCACCTTTCTCTCCTTTACTTCCTACGTCGCCTTTTTCGCCTTTCTCTCCCGATCGGCCTGAAACCAAGAGTTACTCGAAAACCAGAACAAAAAAAGGTGACAATTTTAACTCACCGGGGGCCCCTGCTTTGGCTTTTGGACAATAATCTTGAGCCGAGTAACAATATTCCTGAAGCGCGCCTACCTAGAAAACGTCGAAGTTAGATTTAAAATATTTAAATATAAAATTTCAAAGATGATATTTTTTCTAAGAAATTGGCCAATCAAAAATAATGACGCGTTGTTTACTTTTGATAAATTCGCTTTTAACTAGTAGGAAAATCTAAATTTCTAAACAATAGATTAGAGATGTTAAATCAAGTTTCGATGTTTCTACCAAATATGCTTAATAAATTCGGTTTAGTATCAAATAGTATTTTTTAAACGTACCAAGTCCGAGAAAGTACCAATGTCTGTATGGAAAATTTGGTCAATTAATCATCACCTTAAATATAAAACTAGACAAACATACGGTGACCTTATACAGTATATACTCTTTTGTCAACAGATGACACCACACTCCATTCTGGAAGAATACTATGTGGCGAGGCAAAACAAGCCCGTCCACAGATTATATGGCGAATAACCGTCCCTCGGCTGCCAAATCGCGATGTTAATGATTTATTAATAATATCTATTTATCTAGTGTAGTGATATGGGGTCGCGTAACAAAGTTTGGGGGTCGCAGAAATTTTAGCAAATGTTTTAATTCGTATTCCTAGTTTATATAGCTCTATACCCAAGATCGCAAAAATGTTTTCTCGGGTAAAAGGGGTCGCCAAGTAGAAAAGTTTGAGAAGCGCTGATCTAGTGTGTACATTCGGTTCTAAAATGTATTGCAGGTTGCTCCTGGAGGATGAGAAACCGGTTGTTGTTCGATTGCAGCTCCAGGAATAGTGACGACGACCGTATTGACGTAAAATAAAATGGTATTACTTCGAATTTAAGCCGCAGTAGGATTTTAAAATTGGAAAAAATATAAGATGTTAAAATATTCGCTTTGTATTTAAGCCGCACCCAAATTTTGTCTTCAAAATTTGAATAAAAAGTGCGGCTTAAATTCGAAGTAATACGGTATATACTCAAGTTTACTATACAGACACAATTTCTTTGCATATAAGTGAATCATTTTTTTAAAAATCTATATTCAGGTAATAAAGGAGCCTAAATATTATTATTTTGATCGTTGATTGGATATTTTATTATTATGTGGATAAGACATTGTCCAAACTTAGAGATTAAATTATATCTTTTAGTAAAATTGAAAGCATTATACAATAAAAATTGTCATAGAAATAATATTGTCAATCAAATATTGATATCTTGTAATGGAAATATTTGATGGATGATTAATAGAAAGTTAGTTCCTCAAATCTGTAGAGAGAATATAATTGCAGGCATTACAGATACTATTAAAAGTTTCTTTTGGGATCAGGAATTGAAACCTGTTCCTCTAGATTAATGGTCTCCAAACTTTTTTGACTGCGTACCCCTAAGACAGAAAAAATAAATGGCGCGTACCCCCAATTGATTGAGCAGATATATATTGTAATTAGTGTTTTAAAGAGGAAATAAGGCCTTATGTAATATCTAAAAAAGATATAATTGCACATTATTTTTATTATAAACATAGATGCATATTTATTTTTATTAAAATTTAATGAGAATGGGCTTGCATTTTGTTTAATAATCTCTGAAAATGCTGGTTTGATGTTATCTGACACTGCAAAGGTCTGGTTCCAAGTTTAATTTATTTCGATATTTAGTTTTAATACTCGGGTCTGGTTCCAAGTTTAATTTATTTTGATATTTAGTTTTAATACTCACAAGTCAGTGATCTAGCAGCTTGTAGAATCTACAAACAATATAAAAATTATTTTCACTGTACCCCCAGGTATCGTCTCGCGTACCCCACTTTGGAGACCACTAAGATAGTAAAGACCGATCATATAATACATCATACATGAATGGCTAACAATCTATTAAAGATTATTTTAATCGATTGCTTTCTTGATATCAATTCATGGCTTCAAATATACCAACAGCTACATGGAAAGGCAACACTTCTATCTGGAAGATCAAGCATTGGATCCAGGCACATCCGATCGGGAGAATGATTTGTAGAATGATGCCGATGATTTACCACCAATGGAAAACGGCTTAAATCATGGAAAGAATACCTTATCGAAAATGGTCACCCCAATAGGAAATTTTGTGCAAATTTAATGGCGTTAACCTCAGAACATTGACCACATAGCGGTATGGTTAACCATTCGCTTATAACCCAATAATAATAAATCGATTTTGATCATATGAGTCTCAATAAAACAATTTTATCCAAAAGTATTTGCTCGAGTTATCGTGGTGGAAAAACAAATCAATTTATCGGTTCATTTATTTCATTTATGAATAGAAAGAGTAAAAAAGAAAAAAAATACAATCATTATGAAAATATTCATGCCAAAGGATTTTAAGACTAGTATTGAAGTTATTAATATTTAAAAGAACATTTAAAATACTACAAACATATTTTAGGATAATACTAAACCTTACAATGAACTAATATTTCGCATTTATTAATCTGTTAAATTACAATCGGATATACATCAAATTTGTATAATGCATACATAAATCTTTGCAAGCAAAATATGAATACTATATGTTTTTAAGAATATAATTAATATACTGATTAAACGCAGTTATTTAAATAACTGCGTTTAATCAATGTTGCAGATTAAATGCCGTTATTGTTGCAGATTTAAATGCAGCAAATGTTGCAGATTAAATGCAGTTATTCAAATAACTGTATTTAATCAGCAATTGAAGTGTGTGATCTCAAAACGCGTTCAGTCCATTTTGATCATTTTTTTATTTGATGCAAATATATACTCCTATCAAAGTCATCTATCTTATTAAAGGCCTGTTTGTTCCCAAAACCATGCCAATCGATGTGTACGGGACACTTGAATCCTGCTTTGCTTTTGAAAACTAGCTCAGTCCTTTGCACATGAGCAGAGCGTTTTCCTAATCCTACCAGCAAGACAGTAAGAAAACAAACTGCTATTACTGTTGGCAATAAATTTGTTGTTGTGGGAATTTTTGTCGTGTTTATTAAAGGTAAAATTGTTATATTGATTATTAAGTCTCATGTTAGAAGCACTTGAAACGAAATCATATCATTAAAAATTTAAGTTTCTAAGGACTTTTCTATTGTTAAAAGAAAAGTTTTCTGAATTTAGTAGTTCTTAATTTGGAATGATTAAATACATATCCTGGACCCTTTTCCATGAGTATAATGTACTCATAGGGAAGGCCCAGAACTTCCCCATGAAGTAATAAAGCTCGATTTAATGGAACAAATACAATTTGGTTACGACATTAATTATATAGTTAATCAGTTCACAGACCTAATTAAATTATTGCTGTAGCAGAAACATTCTGATATCTTTTTGGCGACGCATGACCTAATATTTCACAATGACAATAGGGAGCCCACCTTTAGTAGACATCAGGGAGAAAGTTATATTGATTTAACTGTGACTAATACATCTGCTACTAGGTATATTAAAAAATGGGAACTTTAGTCAGGATGACTCCTTATCTCAGCACAGATACATATGCTATCAATTGGATTTTGGATTTGATAGCTCTTCCTTGTTTATTGATGAATACTCTACTTCTAGATACAATATCAACAGAGCTAACTGGGACTCTTTTCATCAGGACTACATAGATGGCATACCCGAATTAATGGAACAAATACAATTTGGTTACGACATTAATTATATAGTTAATCAGTTCACAGACCTAATTAAATATTGCTGTAGCAGAAACATTCTGATACACGTTAAGAAAAAACATTCTGTTCCTTGGTGGACTCCAACTCTAACAACCAGTAGGCACTTGGTTAATACTTTACGTCAGCGATATCAGTCTTGTCGGAATCAGTCTCTTCGGAATTCTTTGCACCGGGAATACCTTTTTGCAAAAAGAAATTATCAGAGGGAAATTCGTACTAATAAATCCAGATCTTGGAAGGAGTTTTGTGATGTGGAGGGGAATCGGGACTCGTGGGGTAAAATATACACTTTTCTGAAAAGCTCGGAAGGAGTTTTGTGATGTGGAGGGGAATCGGGACTCTTGGGGTAAAATATACACTTTTCTGAAAAGCTATGATACTAGCTAGAGCCATGCCGCCTACTCTGCTAACTGATGCTAATGGTAATTTGTGTTTTAGCTCTGATAGGGCAGTTGGTGTTGTTATGGATTATTTTTTCCTTACAGATTCCCCAGTCAGGATACTACTACACATCAGCTGATTCGTTACTGCAGTAAGCAGCCATATGTTGCGGAGGATGATTTATATTTTTCTCAGGAAGAGATACATGGTATAGTGAATGGCTTGGCAAACAGAATGGCACCCGGACATGATTCAATCACCTCAGAAATAGCTAAACACATTTTCTCGATACACCCTGATCTTATGGTTTCCATATATGAATGCTTGCATGAGGGATTATATACAATGCATGTATGCGTGAAGGAAAATTTCCTGATGTTTGGAAGAAGGCAATCTGTAAATTGATACCTAAGCCTGGTAAATGGATCATGGATAAACCCAATTGTTATCGGCCAATCAGTTCGATACAGTACTTTTTAAAAAATAAAATTCTGTACTATACTGTAGCAAAGCTAAATAATACTGTACTGTAGCCGATAGCAAAGCTAAATAATAGTCCAATAATGTAATAATAGTAACAGTTAACGGAAAAAGCCCATCTTTCTGATGTTTCACCCCTTCAAAGCAGTTACCGCAAAAAGCCCATCTTTCTGATGTTTCACCCCTTCAAAATCGTGTGACAAAAAACCCATCTTTCTGATGTTTCACCCCTTCAAAATCGTGTGACCGTTGGGACTGCTCCTCGTCCGGTTTTACTAACCGAAAATTAACGGTAATTTGCATCTTTCTGATGTTTCACCCCTTCAAAATCGTGTGACCGTTCTTGGCAGCTCCTCGTCCAGTTTTACTAACCGAAAATTAACGGTAATTTGTTAATCATCTTTCTGATATTTCACCCCTTCAAAGCCAAGTGACTGTTCTTGGACTGTCCTCGTCCGGTTTTACTAACCGAAAATTAACGGTAATTTGTTAATTGATCTGGTGTTTCACCCCTTCAAAGCCAAGTGACTGTTCTTGGACTACTATTCTGATGTTTCACCCCTTCAGAGCCAAGTGACTGTTCTTGGACTGCTCCTCAGATGTTTCACCCCTTCAAAATCGTGTGACCCTTTTTGGACTGCTCCTCAGTTTCACCCCTTCAAAATCGTGTGACCGTTCTTGGACTGCTCTTCGTCTATTACCCCTTCAAAGCCAAGTGACTGTTCTTGGACTGCTCCTCGTCCGGTCGTACTAACCGAAAATTAATGGTAATTTGTTAATTGACATCATAAAAGGAGTTTTGTTACTAACCGAAAATTAACGGTAATTTGTTAATTGACATCATAAAAGGAGAGGAAAATCTAATGGTTGTTAATTGACATCATAAAAGGAGCTTTGTTAGTAAGACTGGTCTGTTTGCATTCATAAAAGGAGCTTTGTTAGTAAGACTGATCTGTGTTTACAACTCGATCATAAAAGGAGCTTTGTTAGTAAGACTGATCTGTGTTTACAACTCTTAAAAGGAGCTTTGTTAGTAAGACTGATCTGTGTTTACAACTCGCACTTTGTTAGTAAGACTGATCTATGTTTACAACTCGCACTAATCGAATCTTTAGACTGCTCCTCGTCCGGTTTTACTAACCGAAAATTAACGGTAATTTTTAATTGACATCATAAAAGGAGCTTTGGTAAGACTGGTTTATGCTTACAACTCGCACTCGAATATTTGCTCGCACTAAGTGAAAAACGGTATCATTTTTATAAGTTGTAAAAGGGGACGGATCTTTGTTAGTAAGACTGGTCTATGCTTACAATTCGCATTAATCACAGACCTTTGTTAGTAAGACTGGTCTATACTTACAACTCGCATTAATCGAATATTTGCTCGCACTAACTGAAAAACGGTATCAATTTTATAAGTCGCACTAATGGAAATCGCATTATTCGAACTCGCACTACTCGAGGCCTACCTGTATATGTGCAGTTTATAAGAGTCAAACAAAATCTATGAGATGATTACTTAATTATGCCTTACCTTCTGCATACATTGTACTTTTTTTAACTGTAATATTGAAAAAATATTCATGTAAGAGCTCAGTGATGGTGTAAGTATTGATCGTATTGATTTATACTTAATTTTACATCTCTTTGTTTTTTTCTATTGCAATTATGTATATTAATAACGTTTTATAGTTATACACTATACTTTCTATTATAATAAGATAATGATATAGTTATTACAGTTAAAGTTTTACAAATTCTTTAATTATAATTTTTCTTCGAATTCTCAGTTTAAATTATTAAAGATTAATAAAAACTTACCTATGATATAATCGTATTCTTTGATACGAATTGCAGCAATCAAAAAGAAAAAATAAAATAACGTTAGCAGAATAAACATATTAGTTGAAAGTAAGCAATATTAAATATAAAGATTAAAATTGTTACTAACGTATGTATAAAAGTAAAAAAAAATGAAAGAACATGTTCTACAAGATTAGTTAAGTAGAGCTACAACTTGGAATTAAATATTTGCCAAACTGGATTGGTTTCGTTATTTTTCGTTTTGAATTAACAGTGATTCATGATTACTGTAAAATAGGAATTGTTGTTATCAGTTCGGTTGGATTTTGCGCATTAAAATTTTAGAAGAAAAATATGAACAATTTTTTTTTTCAATTTTTAAAATTATAATTATTTCTTAACAAGTCTATTCAAATTTTTTTTCAGTATTGAGCGTAACAAATTATAATGGAACGTTTATATTAAATAATGTTTATGAATAATTTTTTTAATAAACTCTACAGTATTAATATGAGACACTGTTAGTAGAACTGATAAAATATTTTGATGGTGAGAGTAAAATTCCTCCATCGACTCATTTTATTTGCCTTTCATTAGCGAAGAAAAATAAACTATTTGTTTCTTATGACAAGAGACAAATAAAGAGTTTCTTTTTCTCCGCTAGTGACCAACCATAGTTTTTTTTTTTGTCATAATCCTTGTTTTCTTTTCTTCAGATTTTCCTGTACTTTTCTCAGTCAATCCTTCTTTCTTCGCAGAGTTAATCTATGAGTATACCTCTATTGCTTTCAATACATATCAACTTCTGTGTTGGATATAATGAAAATCTATTATTTGCATAGTTATTACAGTTGAAATATTAAAAAAATAAATAACAGAAATAGGAATGAACAATTTAATTAATCTGATTCAAATTCAATTTATTAATCTAATCATTTGCTAAATTTTATAAAATTCAATGAAGTAATTCAAAATTTTTTAGAGAGAAATCATTAAAAATGGCAGCCTTGCATCCTCTTACAAGATATTATTACATGAAAGATGTCTGAAGAGATTAAAGTTTCAGTAAAAATATTATTAGATAGTAATCCAAATATTTCCTTTTCCTTTATGGAATAAGGAAAATTCTTTTAAAACTTTTAGAAACAAATATAAAATAATATGCATCATACATGTCTGTATATATTTATGAGTTGGGGAATCTTTAATACCAAACAGAATATTAAATGAATAAAATTTAACAGATTAATATTTAAATAATTCAGAGAATGCAACTTATTCTATAATCTGTGAGATTTTGTCATCATCATTAAAATTTGGATGTAATATATTGTTTATCATATTTCATTTGAAAATTTTTGAGTAAGGTGATTTATCTATTAATTGTCTAAAAAAATGAAAAATCCAAAAATATGTGTACAATCGAAAGTTTTCAATACAAATATAGCTTTCATTTTTTCACTTATTTTTTCCTTTATACAATTTTTCCTTTCTTTAAGTAGGTCAACTTGAAAAATAAAGATTTGTTCGAGGGCAATGATTTTTGATATACTGTATATGCATCAAAACCAGAATGTGAAAGTGAAGTAGATGATTTTTCAACAAGTCCAAGATTTCTGAAATAAATTAATGTGAAGTATTATTATCATATTATTATCATTACATTATTTTTTTAATAAATAATTTAAATGAAATTAGAGATAGCATGCGTAATGAAACATTATTGCTTTCTACAATAAAGTTTACATGATGCAATCAATCTGTATAAGTTATATATGCAATAAAATTTCATTATGTATCTAAACATTTACTGATTAAACGCAGTTATTTAAATAACTGCGTTTAATCAATGTTGCAGATTAAATGCAGTTATTCAAATAACTGTATTTAATCAGCAATTGAAGTGTGTGATCTCAAAACGCGTTCAGTCCATTTTGATCATTTTTTTATTTGATGCAAATATATACTCCTATCAAAGTCATCTATCTTATTAAAGGCCTGTTTGTTCCCAAAACTGTGCCAATCGATGTGTACGGGACACTTGAATCCTGCTTTGCTTTTGAAAACTAGCTCAGTCCTTTGCACATGAGCAGAGCGTTTTCCTAATCCTACCAGCAAGACAGTAAGAAAACAAATTGCTATTACTGCTGGCAATAAATTTGTTGTTGTGGGAATTTTTGTCGTGTTTATTAAAGGTAAAATTGTTATATTGATTATTAAGTCTCATGTTAGAAGCACTTGAAACGAAATCATATCATTAAAAATTTAAGTTTCTAAGGACTTTTCTATTGTTAAAAGAAAAGTTTTCTGAATTTAGTAGTTCTTAATTTGGAATGATTAAATACATATCCTGGGCCCTTTTCCATGAGTATAATGTACTCATAGGGAAGGCCCAGAACTTCCCCATGAAGTAATAAAGGTAATGTTTGAACTTCCCCATGAATACATTGTACTCATGTGGAAGTTCAAACATTACTTTTTACTATAGCCGATTCTCGTTATTCGAGGTAGTTACGTTTTGTAAATTCTTCGCGAAAACTGAACCATTGTACCTATGAGAAATATAAAGTTAGAACAGTATTTTCGGCGCTCAGAGATAATCCGCGAATAAACGCGAAAGTTCCGCGAAAATCGAATTTGTGATTATAAATAAATTTTCGGGAATAGTCGAATACGTGAATAGGGAATCCGTGATTACTGAGAATTGCCTGTATTTTAATACTTAAATCAAAATAAATTTAGTTTTTCCTCTAATGAAGAATAAGTGTAATTGAAAACACGTTCAATCCGAACTTAGCAAGTTTTCATTAACGCCATTATATTTAATCATTGTATATTTAAAAACTAATGATGGCTGATTTCAAGATTCTATTGAGAACTGCATGTGTATGAATTAGAAACAGATATCTGGTTTTAGATAATCATTCACATAAGAAATACTTTCACAATTCATGTTTTGCTTCTCCTGAAAATTAACAAAAACGGACTGAACGTGTTTTGGGATCACACGCTTCAATTAATAAGTAAATTTACGGATTAAAAGACAAAATTCGAAAGAACAAATTGTCTTAGTATAGATCTGAACTTTTATATCATTTTTATTAAGCTCATAATCATAATTTAGATCAGAAGAGCACTGATCTAAATTATCGTAAGCTATCGTTACTGCTCCGTTAGGAATTGCTATGTTATTAGATAGGAGTGTTCATATTGCTATTGCTTATTTATTTTTCGTCAAAATTGTCAAACCACTAATTTTCTTATCATTTAGAAATATACACATGAAAAGTTTCCAATATTAACTGATATTGCGCAAAAAATTCTGTCGTGTTTCGGATCGACATAATTTTTAGGATTTTTGTCACAATCCCTTTTTCAAATATGAACGTCAAAAAAAAAGAAAGAGAAAAAATCAAGAAACCAAATTACAAATAATCATTTGGATGATTGCGATTGACCACTTCTTCATATCAACCTGACGATGAGAAATATTGCCAGGTCCAAACAATGCCAAATTTCACATTAACTTTACTTTTTTTTAATCAATCAGCATTTCCTGTAACTTATGAGTCTGTAATCAGTCTGCTGTTTCTCCTAACTTTGGTTTTCTAAAATAGAGAAATATTTTATTTGAATATATTTGTTTTATTTATTGAATTTTTAAATAAACAAATAAAGCTTTTTAGAGTTGGGAGAGTACCCACTCTCCTAGCCCTAATGAGTGGGTACATTTAACTGCAGAGTTGTACGTAATCAGATATTAGGTTGGGGAAACCTGTTCTTTATAAGAGAGTAGATCATCGAATAACTTAGTATAGAAAGGTTGGAAAAAGGTTGGAAAAGTTGGAAAAGTTCATAGGAAAAAGGTTGAACAGCACTGATGGTATACTCCTAACAAAATTATTCTATAAGAAGTCCCATCTTATACAGTCAGGTTGGGGAAACCTGTTCTTTATAAGAGAGTAGATCATCGAATAACTTAGTATAGAAAAGTAGCTCTCATAGGAAAAAGGTTGAACAGCACTGATGGTATACTCCTAACAAAATTATTCTATAAGAAGTCCCATCTTATACAGTAAAGACAGTATATTCTTCAATCAGACTATAAAAAAATCTTCTGTGCAGGAAAACGCAATCCTAGAAGATTATATTTTAGCCCTGAGAGTCGAATATATTCACACAATACGTAAAGAGGAGTTTAACTATCAACAATCTCAATTAAATGAAGATGTGAGGTTAAAAAATCTTCTGTGCAGGAAAACGCAATCCTAGAAGATTATATTTTAGCCCTGAGAGTCGTATATATTCACACAATACGTAAAGAGGAGTTCAACTATCAACAATCTCAATTAAATGAAGATGTGAGGTCCATGATGGAGTTAAATGACAAAATTTTCGTTCTTTCGACTTTCTACTTCTGACACCAATTGTAGGGCCAGCGAGGGTTGAAAATTTCCGAGTACGTCCATGTAAAATTTTAATGTCAGGTTTTGACACTAGGTTTTGAGCACAGTGAAGGATGTCTAGACGTGTCCATATCAGGATTTTCGCTGAAGCAACGTAAGTTATTGTTATGTCACCATGATATCGTGGGTGGGACTGTGATGTCATCCCGAATCTAACAAAATTTTGAATTACTTATATGCAGTATTCTTCGTGTCAATCCATAATTGCCAGCCATGGGGAGTTTGCAAATTTCATAATTTTCTGGAGGATCTGGGACATGGATGATCTGGGTTCAGTCCTTATTTCCATGCAAAATTCCAAGTTCATATCGTGTCCGGAAGTTCCTAAACGATTAATTTGAACACAATTATAGATAGATAGTTCGTTACCTCTGCAGTTTATAACATAGATAAAATATACATTAATATTTAACTCTCCATGCAAAATTCCAAGTTCATATCGTGTCCGGAAGTTCCTAAACGATTAATTTGAACATAATTATAGATAGATAGTTCGTTACCTCTCCAGTTTATAACATAGATAAAATATACATTAATATTTAACTGAATAATAAATCTCTTCGTGCATAATTATTATTTGCAGAATTAGAAATATTTTTAGATATTAAAAATAAACCTGGAAAACTTTCAATTTTTTAAATATGAATAAATCAAAACCACTTCGATATACTGATAATTAAAATATTTAAACATTTTCCTATTTCCTTTTATTGTGATTTTAATAGATACATTAAATAGCTAACATACTATAAAAAATAGTGAAACTTACAAAGTACTGTATTGCAAATTATTGTAATTACATTATGTTTATAGTTAATTCTATTACTTCTAAATCAAAGTTTTATAAATCGTGAAAACTTTCTACTGAAAATTTATTATTATTCTGCTTTACATTTATTATTATTATTTTTCTCTATTTTCTGATGAAAACTTCTATATATATATATTTTTTTTTAATAAATTTATTTTCGAAAATTCAAATTAATCGTAATGAAATTCTACTATATTTTACGATTACGAAATTGTTAACGCTGTTAATCGTAATTTAATTTAAAATAATTATCTTTAATGACATCTGTCATTTTACTCTTTAACTTTATTTATAGAAACAAGTAAAATCAATTACTATATTCCACTTACGTAACGAATTTTAGTCATAACTCAGTTTTTATTTTTTTGACCTATTTAGCTGCATTTATTATAAAAGTTGTAATGCTTAATAGTATCTGTCAGTTTAAACATATCACCATCATTTGATATGAATCCAATCAGTATCGCATTAATATTGATTGCTCTATGCCTTCTCGCTGAAACGACTTGTCTCAAACATTACGATTATATCATAGGTAAACAATAATAGTCTAAATTCTTAAAATTAATGAGAAAATGATTTTATATTTCTGTTGACAGTTGGTTCTGGTGCATCGGGTGCGGTTTTGGCTAATAGACTGTCGAAAGACCCTTCGATCCAAGTATTATTATTAGAAGCTGGGGACACTCCTCCTTTAGCTGCTGACATAACATCTCTATCACAAAGCTTGCTTTTTACTGGTTATAATTGGAATTATACTTCGATACCTAATGAGAAAATTGCTCAAGGAATTAAGGACAGAGTAAGAATATTTTAAGTAATTTATAATTATTCTATTATTTTTATTACTTATAACATATCACTACATTATCTTTATTAATATAGTTAAATATTTTATTTTTTATTATATATTCTAATTTTTAAATATATTCAGTATATTATGAATGTGTATGATTTTGTAATTACAACTGTATGAAATTGTGTATGAACACAACTTCATACTCTTCATACAACTTCATATTCTTGAATTTCATATTCTTTACAAGTATATGAAGTTGTATATTACAAGTATAAGAAGTTGTGTATGATTACGAGTTTATGATTTTGTGATTTCAAGTGTATTAAATTTGTATGAACTACTTCATATACTTGTAACTCAACTTCATACTCTTTACAACTTTATACTCTTCTTACAACTTCATACTCATGAACTTCATATTCTTTACAAGAGTATGATTGTATGTATGATAGTATTATTGTATGTTTACTGCTATAAACAGTAAATTTATAAATGTAATTTAATATATATTTTATATTATAAATTATTTTAAATAAAAGAAAATTTATCCAAATTCAATACATTTCAAGTGTCTTCAAGCGTCTGCAGGAAAAATTTTAGGTGGATCGCCTATGATCAATTATAATTCACTGGTTCGAGGAAACAGAAACGACTTCGATAATTGGGCACGAAATGGTGCATTTGGATGGGATTGGAAGAATGTCTTTCCATATTTTCTCAAACAAGAGGATAACCGAGATCTGGGACTCTTGGCTAATGGTGAGTAATCGATCGAATCATTTAATGAATCTTTAACGAATTTCGATTAAACATGTAAAATTATATACTGAATATAATATTTACACACGTTTCTAAATTTGAATTATATTTACTACTGATTTATACTGAGAAACATAAGAATGAATATAATCTAGTGAATATTTATCCGTTGCCTATACTGGTCAAAAGGAACCTTTAGATTATCTGAGATTATATTCGTCTATTTGAATATTTGTATATATGAGAATGTATATATATTCTCATATTTGAGTTCAGAAATCATTCTGTGTCCAATATGTGAATTGTTCTCTTGCGAGGTTAATAAATTGCTGATTAACACCAACACTCATCATTGTTTCTATGGAAGCTCACTAGCACATACCCAACTATGGTTCTAGAAAAACTTTAGACTAAATGAAAACATCATTAAAAACATAATTTAAAATCACATCTATATTTCAATTTACATGTATCTTATATCATTATCATTTGTTGAACTAATTTTTGAAAAGACTGATAGTATCAGAAAGATTATATCTGGCAATGATGTGAACGTCCGTTTTTCAAATCTGATTCATTTGAAATGATTTTGACAGATTGGAAACAATCCCTTAGGCAAATTTCAGTATAACATGATCTGTTTATATTACTGTATTTTTTAGCATTTTTTTTAATTTATATTTTTAGTATTTTTTAATCCAAAATAGATATTTTGCGTACACCTAATGGTATTAAAAGTCTATTATCTTAAAGTCAGTTATCTGAAATTCTGAATTAACCAACTGATATGCTGTATTTTAAAAATTATAATTTTTGTTTGAAAATTTGAATCCTATTGGCACTACATGAATCGATAGATAATAGATATTTTATGCTAAATGGCAATTTTAATGATTAGATCGAACTAGCGATGTCATGATTCTCTAACTACCTTATTATATAATCTAGATCAATGATCCTGATAGCATAGTTTGTAAAATATTTTAATTCATGTCATAATTCTGTCATAATTCATGTCAATTATATGGAGTTCATACTATTTTTTCTTTACTAATAAAGAAGTGCGTCATTAAAACAATTTCGAGATTGTTTGTCTTAATCAGTATTTACAAAACTTTCTGAATCCATATACTCCTAAAATTTTAGTAACACCAGCGTATCCCCTCATAGGGAAATGCAATTTAAGAGAAGTTATAATAATATTTATTAAACACGAATAATTAAAATTATTCGTCTCGGCTCGTTAACTTCATCTTTGATTTTTTAATATTTGTGCTATAATAAATTACATATGTGTGAAAACTTGGGAACTGAGGCAAAAGTATAGAAGTAAAGAGGCAATCAAAATTTTAAAAAAGTGTTTAATTTTGCGTACTCTTCAGGAATTCGTATCACTTGGAAAATATTGATCTAGATCAGTGGTTCCAATATGGTGCGCACCCTCTCTACAACGGAGCAATTTGATTTTTAAGGGGGGCAAGTCGATAATGAGTTATTAATAGTGAATTTTTTTTGCAATTTTAATAAATCATTAAAATAGGTACCTAATTATTATTTTTACCTATTATTTATTTACCTACGAATTACGTATTTTATTTTAGAATTTATTATTACTTCGTTTAATTGGGACAGCCCTTAAATGGGCCAAAATGGCTTGGCCCGACGTGCCCAATTAAGCGGAATCCACTGTATATATATTTTTTGTCACGCATATCTCTACTTAGTTTCAAAAATTATCACTTTAATTTAATATTTGTTATTTAGATTTAATACTTTCTATTTAAATTTGTTAATTGCCACATGGATATACTATCTGTCCTTTCAGTTTATTATTTATCACTTCGATTTAATATTTGACACTTGGCTTCATTCTTTATTACATGTATTTATTATATATAAGAAATTATTATTAATTAATGTTAGAATAGGTAATGCTATTAAGTCAAGAATTACTATTTTGACTTATTTAGATGAAATATAAAAAAGTTTCTTCAGCCTAATAGCTATTTCTACTGCATGTTTGCAGATACTTTTTTTGAAAAATACTGTGCAGCCAAAAAGTTGCTATCATTAGGAAAAATGACATTATAGCTACTAAATAAATTAAATTTAAATTCACCGAATGTTTCAAATGAATCAAATTTATCTCTTAATGTTTCAACTTTTATGAAGGAAATGTAGCCTAAAAATAGTTGCATTTGATGGTGACGATATACAGTGATACCTCGGTTCACGAACAAATTCCGTTCCCAAATAAAATATATACAGTGGTACCTCGGTTCACGAACACAATCCGTTCCTCTCCGATCTATACAGTGATACCTCGGTTCACGATACACAATCCGTTCCTTGATAACTATTTTACTAATCTCAAAAACTGCTTAAACTCTAATATAAATACGGTGATACCTCGGTTCACGAACACAATCCGTTCCTTGACTTATACAGTGATACCTTGGTTCACGAACACAATCTGTTCCTTGACCCTGCCGTCATCCGAAAGTTCAATCCGAATCAATTTTTCCTATTGCAATTAATGTAAATCTAAATAATACGTTTTGAATAATTTTTCCCAATTGCAATTAATGTAAATCCCCTAATACGTTTTTGTTCAATTTTTCCCATTGCAATTAATGTAAATCCAAATAATACGTTTTTTCCCAATTTTTCCCATTGCAATTAATGTAAATCCAAATAATACGTTTTTTTGTCCTAGAAATTTTTCCCATTGCAATTAATGTAAATCCAAATAATACGTTTTTTTTATCCTACAAAAATTTTTCCCATTGCAATTAATGTAAATCCAAATAATACGTTTTTTGTCCATTTCCCATTGCAATTAATGTAAATCCAAATAATACATTTTTTGTCCTCCCATTGCAATTAATGTAAATCCAAATAATGCGTTTTTTGTCCTATTGCAATTAATGTAAATCCAAATAATACGTTTTTTTATCCTAGAAAAATAATTTTATGCAATTAATGTAAATCCAAATAATACGTTTTTTGTCCTAGGAAAAAATTAATGTAAATCCAAATAATACGTTTTTTATCCTAGAAAAAATTTTTTTGATCCGAAAAGTTCGTAATCCGAATCAATTTTTCCCATTGCAATTAAACTCTTCCGATCTATCCGAATCAATTTTTCCTATTGCAATTAATGTAAATCTAAATAATACGTTTTGAATAATTTTTCCCAATTGCAATTAATGTAAATCCCCAAATACGTTTTTGTCCTAGAAAAAATTTTTAACATGTTATGGCTTTATAAATACGTTTTTTATCCTAGAAAAAAATTTTTAACATGTTATGGCTTATACGTTTTTGTCCTAGGAAAATTTTAACATGTTATGGCTTTGTGTGAATCCGAGTCAATTTTTCCCATTGCAATTAATGTAAATCCAAATAATACGTTTTTTCCCTAGAAAAAATTTTTAACATGTTATGGCTTTATGTGTGGAAATTATCCTAGAAAAAAATTTTAACATGTTATGGCTTTATGTGTGGAAATAATTCAAAAAGGAAATAAATATAACAGTAATATTAGAAGAAAGCATGTTTAATGAAAGGAAATAAATATAACAATAATATTAGAAGAAAGCATGTTTAACATCTCCTAGGAAAATTTTAACATGTTATGGCTTTATGTGTGGAAATAATACAGAGACGTTTTTTTATCCTAGAAAAAAAATTTAACATGTTATGGCTTTATGTGTGGAAATAAATATAACAGTAATATTAGAAGAAAGCATGTTTAACACTACTTTCACTAACACCTTTTTTGGGAGCCATAATAAGGGATAAATTTAATTAAGTAAAGAAAAGATTTTTTGGGAGCCATAATAACGGATAAATTTAATTAAATAAAGAAAAAACTTTTTGGGAGCCATAATAAGGGATAAATTTAATTAAGTAAAGAAAAAATAAAATATCAACACTTGTTGGAACTCTACTGTACCCATGTGAGCTGGGCCAACTGTATCAATACTTGTTGGAACTTTACTGTACCCATATGAGCTAGGCGAACATCAACACTTGTTTACTGTACCCATATGAGCTGGGCGAACTGGATTGCTGCTGGGGGCAAAGAGGGATAAATTTATTTGAGTAAAGACTAATACTTTGAATTTTTTTGAGATCCATAATAAGGGATAAATTTAATTAAATAAAGAAAATATCAACACTTGTTGGAACTCCGACCCATGTGAGCTGGGCCAACTGGATTGCTTCTGGGGGCGAGGCTGTGTCCATATGAGCTGGGCGAACTGGATTGCTGCTGGGGGCGAGGCTGTGCTAAGGGTTTTGTGCGCTCCATGCATTCCGTGCGTGTGTGTTTGTGAACCGAAGCATCGTTCGTAAAGCGAAGCAAAATTTGTTCGCAAATGGTGTTCGTAGACCGATTTGTTCGTGAACCGAGAGGTTCGTGATCCGAGGTATCACTGTACATTTAATTTGTTTTTCTCCATCTTACAAGTTGTAGGCATTTCTCCAAACATTTAGTGTTACAGTTGATCCTGTTTTAAATATCTTCGACCCATTACTATAATTTTCAGACCATTAGAGCTTAATGCATTCAAAAATTAGTTATGAAACGAGATATTGACAAACGTTCTCTTAATGTAGTTTCTTGTTTAATCACCTTATTGAAACTTTTTAAGGCATTATTAGTGCTGAAATAACATTATATTCTCTGATAAACTATGAAGTATGAATGACCGTTGTGTGCCATGAGCAGTACATATAGACTATGTCAAATATTAAATCAAAGTAAAATATTTTATATTGAAGTAGCAAGTATTAAATCTAAATGTCACAAATCTGTATTAAGTGTATTTCTCACTTATTGTCTTTAAAATATTTCAGTTTTCAAACCTAATCAAGCATCTCTCAAAAATGGAAAGAGATGGACTACACTCCGTGCTTTTCTCGATCCTATTATGGGTAGGAGGAACTTTCAATTGATCACGTCAGCCTTCGTTACTAAAGTATGCTTAAAACAAGAAATGCTAAAAAAGATTAAAAATTACTTTAAAGATTTTCAAAATTTGTAGATAATTATTAATATATTCCAGATATTAATTGACGAAAACAATCAAGCTTACGGAGTCTTATTTCATCATAAAGGAAAAGAATTGACAGCATTGGCAAAACGAGAAGTAATCGTGAGTGCAGGAACATTCAACTCTCCCAAACTTCTTATGCTATCAGGAATTGGACCAAAAGAAGTTTTGCACAAATTAAATGTTGGTCAATAAATTAATATTAATTATTAAAAGATTCGATATCATTTATAAAAATGAATGATTCAATAAAAATTAACTTTATACAGGGTGGGGCAAATGAAAGTGGCCTGGAGAACAGAGTTCCAGGGTACAAAGAAACACAGTAGAGGAAAGGAAATACAGTACTAACCTGACTATAGCAGATGTTGAAATTGACCACCATTCATCATGGTGGTCCATATAATATCCATATAATAAAGCAACCAATAATAAAGCGTCCAATCGTATCCACTCGTCCGGGTCACTTTTATTTGCCCCACCCTGTAGTTTCATTCATTTAAAAATGAATGATATATAAACTAAAATTTTATTACAAAAACTATAAATTTGATTAAAATATTTATCTCCATCTATTTTTGTCTCTGTATATAATATTAGAATGTATGGAGATTTACGTAAACTTAATATACAGGGTGATTCAAAAAGGTTGTGCCAAAATTTACAGACTTGTAGAGGATAAACGCGATGCATTACGTCGCTCTCCTATTTACAACTGGATAGTAAGAAGGCGAGCGACGCGTCTTGGCAATGCGACACGTCGTGACGCTTTGTGTACTCGATAGTGATTGGCTAGATTTAAAATGTTATATCTTTTAAACGGAGCCTCAAATCAAAAAACGCGATAAGACTTTTTTATTCAGAATTTTATCCTCTACAAATTAAATTTTGGCACAACCTTTTCGAATCACCCTGTATATTATACAGGTTGAAGAAAAACTTCGTCGTAAAATTTTGTACACTGATAGGGGATCTCAAAACAAATCGAAAATGTCTAATGAACATATAGTCTAAATGGCACCGTTTTTGAGTTATAACTCTTTGAAACTAGCCAATCACTATCGAGTATATAACGCGTCACGACGGGTCGCGTTGCCAAGACGCGTCACTCGCCTTCTTATTACCCGGTAGTTAATAGCAGAGCGACGCAATGCGACTCGTCTTGGCAACGTGACGCTTTGTGTACTCGATAGTGATTGGCTAGCTTTTACTCGAAAACGATGCCATTTAGATCATATGTTTATTAGACATTTTCGACTTGTATTGAAGTCCCCTATCAGTACACAAAATTTTACGACGAAATATTTCTTCACCCTGTATATAATATTAATAATACATGTTATTTGAATAATAAAATTATTATCTATTTTAAAATATGATGCAGATATTTTTAGATCAATGATATCTCTCATTGGCGAATTTATCTATCCACATGAATGTTATTTAGCTCTTTATCATTATTTGATTTTCTACTTTAAGGTTGGAAAGATTTTACTTTTTCAGAATTAATCGATCATCTTTCACCATTTGATCTTTTCAGATACCTGTGATATCGGATCTCCCCGTTGGACAAAATCTTCACGATCACATATCAACTCTTGGATTGTTGTTCCAAGCTGATTCGTATACTTTTAATGACGCCACAACTACAAAAGATGATTTCGAAGAAATGCTTATTAATGGCACGGGTATGTGTAAATTTTATTCATCTTGGCAATCGCAGAGGATTCAAAACATGCTAACAAAATTCCTTGCAAAACGGGCATGAATGCACACAGCTCAAAGAGTTTTTTCCAGACTGAGTCAAAAGACTTAACAGAGCTGCCAGCTACAATTATTTGCCTCGACCCTCACCATCGCCGCGGCATAACCACTGTCCAGTTATATATTGATCAAACCTAGTATAATTAATTTAAATATAATATATATAAATAATATTTTAAGTCGTTTTTTGTTGCTTTAGGACCATTATCAACTATAGGAACGGAAGTAGTTGGTTTCCTAAATTCAAAATATAACAAGCGTCTCGATTGGCCCGATCTGGAAATTTTTTGGTTGAGTGCATCAGTAGCATCTGAACAAGTTGTAGCTAAATTATCATATGCTAATGAAGAAGTAAGAATTTTAAATTGTTATCTATGATCGGAATAGGTATAGAAATATATATATTTTTATCATAACGAATGAAAATAGACAACTGCTTTTATAATGTCGTTCAACAAATGAAAGTTCTCTTATAATTATTAATTTTTAGTCCCATTGAAAATATTAAAAATTGATTCAGTTTTAATACTATCGACTGATAATTACTAACAACTGTCTTGCTTAGCTTACTTAGAGTCAAAATTTTGGGAAGAGAAAAATATTGATTCCAAATTTTCAATGTACAATAATTTTATGTTGTATAGTGAAAGGGATGTCGCATAAAAGTTGAAAAATTTTGAATTTTTAAAAATTTCCCAGAATACTGGAATTAAAGAGAAAACAGGGTGGATTAAAATCATCTTAAGTATGATATAAAAATTTTAAAATCATAGAATTTTTGACTTTTATAGTGTTTTATTTATTAGGTATGAATAGTAAAATTTTAAATGGATTGTTATACTATTATATAATAGTTATACTAAACAATATATTATTATTGCGCTAGAATATAGATTTAATATGAATATTGTGGACAATAAGTTTATGATTTTAGTTACTGATACTTTTATGCTACGCTAGAATAAAAGTAGCTAAATAGTATAAAAGTATCCACACAACCAGTGACGATAGAAGGCTAGATAATTGAAAGGGTAGAAGATTGTAAGTAGATAGGACAGGTAATCACAACATAAGGAGACCAGATGAGAGAAATTCAACATAAGACGCAATTGGGATGGCATGCCTGCGGCCTGATACAATAACTTCCTAAGGAATAATAGGATACCAATATGCCTCAAAACGAAACTCTTCAACATGTGCATATTATTAATAACGACATATGGCTGTGAAAGTTAGACCCTTACAAAGAAAATGGAACAGAAACTAGCAACAACCCAAAGAAGCATGGAAAGATAATGTTAGGATTCACCAGGAGAGACCGCAAGACCAACATATGGATAAGAGAACGAACCAAAGTAGAAGATATACTGGTAACAGTTAGAAGCAGTAAGTGGAGTTGGGTAGGTCACATAGCAAGATACGCCGATAACCTATGGACAAAGAAAATTACAGAGTGGCAACCAAGGCAAGGGGAAAAATATCCTGGCAGGCAATACAAACGATGGAAAGAGGATATAAGAAAAGTAATTAGTCCCAGTGGATGCAGATTGCACAAGAAAGGTACATCTGGAAACAAAAGAAGGAGGCATATATATCCAGCAATGAATGAAATAAGAAATGCTGATGCTGCTGCTGCCGATGATGATAAAAATATTAGTAACTGAAATCATAAACTTGTTGATCCATTATATCCATATTAAATCTAAATTTTAATGGAATATTTTATAATGGACAATAAGTTTATAATTTTTGCTACTGATACTTTTATACTATGGTAGCAAAAAATTATCAATAACTAAAATCAATTTATTGTCCACTATATCTGTATTAAATCTAAATTTTAGAGCAATAGTAGTATATAGTCCACAATATAATGCAAACAAAATATAATACAGTATTTTATATAGAATATATTCTGTGTTCTATAAATATTATGTATTGTATTTTTGAATAGCAATTAGAACAGGAATTTTTAAAATTTAGTGTTATTTTAACCTTGTAATTAAATAGTAGATGTAGATGTAGGAAAGGACGCTTTTCCTCAAACCTAGCAATGCGACCATCAATGGTCTATTGTGCACCCAAACAGGATCCTCCCACAAGTAGTTCCCGTCTTAATCACGAAGACAGTATCTTCTTTAATGAAATTGTAAAAAGATCTGGTAAGGCAAGGGGAAAAATATCCTGGCAGGCAATACAAACGATGGAAAGAGGATATAAGAAAAGTAATTAGTCCCAGTGGATGCAGATTGCACAAGAAAGGTACATCTGGAAACAAAAGAAGGAGGCATATATATCCAGCAATGAATGAAATAAGAAATGCTGATGCTGCTGCTGCCGATGATGATAAAAATATTAGTAACTGAAATCATAAAATTATTGATCCATTATATCCATATTAAATCTAAATTTTAATGGAATATTTTATAATGGACAATAAGTTTATGATTTTTGCTACTGATACTTTTATGCTATGGTGGCATCAAATTATCAATAACTAAAATCAACTTATTGTCCACTATATCTATATTAAATCTAAATTTTAGAGCAATAGTAGTATATAGTCCACAATATAATGCAAACAAAATATAATACAGTATTTTATATAGAATATATTCTGTGTTCTTTATAGAACACAGAATATATTATGTATACAATACATAATATTTATATATTATGTATTGTATTTTTGAATAGCAATTAGAACAGGAATTTTTAAAATTTAGTGTTATTTTACCTTGTAATTAAATAGTAGATGTAGATGTAGGAAAGGACGCTTTTCCTCAAACCTAGCAATGCGACCATCAATGGTCTATTGTGCACCCAAACAGGATCCTCCCACAAGAAGTTCCCGTCTTAATCACGAAGACAGTATCTTCTTTAATGGAATTGTAAAAAGATCTGGTGCAGGGAAATGCAACCCAAGAAGATCATATCTTAGCCATGAAAGGGCCACACATTCACACAAAATATGAAGAGGAGTTTCATCCTTATCCTGACATCTACAAATCTATTAGAATCACAATTAAATGAAGATGCCTTCTAAGATGACAGTGCCTTTTAAGGAACCCTGTAACAATCCTAACTTCATTTCTATGCAGTGAGAGAAACTCTTTAATTCTCTGTAATAAAACAGTATATTATGAAGATTATTTATATCCTTACCTCCAAATTCGCAATCAAATTTCGAAAAATAATGAATTACATAAATTTAAAATGTATTTTAGTGTCTAAATATTATAATTCAATGAATTTAATAATAATTTTCAATAATTTCTTCACAGTATAAGATTCGTCGATGATATAATATGCCTTCTAAGATGACAGTGCCTTTTAAGGAACCCTGTAACAATCCTAACTTCATTTCTTTAATTCTCTGTAATAAAACAGTATATTATGAAGATTATTTATTTCCTTACCTCCAAATTCGCAATCAAATTTCGAAAAATAATGAATTACATAAATTTAAAATGTATTTTAGTCTCTAAATATTATAATTCAATGAATTTAATAATAATTTTCAATAATTTCTTCACAATATAAGATTCATTTATGATATAATTAGATAGATAATAAATATCTTTTTAAATAAACAAGTTAAACTTTTCTAAATTGTATTATTGTATATTTTTAGTTGTTGGAGATCTTTGAAAAATACAAATATCTAAATACAGTTACCTGTGTGCCATATAATTCACGTCCTAGAAGTCGTGGTGTATTAATAATATCTTCAAAGAATCCTTACGATAAACCGCTAATTGATTTTAACTTTTTTTCCGATCCTCTCGATATAAAAGTTTTAGTCGAAGGTAAAGTTGCATTTAATATATCTTTAACTATTCTAAATTCAATAAATCAAGTTTTCGGAATATAAACATAATTATTTAAATTTTTACTATAGGCTTGAAATATTGTTTATTTACGAATAATTAAAAAAAATAATATTCTTCCAAAAATAATTAAATATTTTTATTGTCAATTTTTAAATTTTTAAATTAGTTAATATAATTGTGGGATTATGGAAATATTTTTTTTTTTTAAATAAAGTTCAACAGTTATTTATTTATTTTATTTTACGATATTTTTTTCTTGATGGAGATTAAGCGACGGATTCTTAATAGTTATCAAGTAGCTTAGTTTGTTTGAGTAGATGGTGCAGATTAAGAGATCTTTTTTCGCTACCCAAATATATGACCGTAATCCAAACGTCTAAAGTTAAATCCCGAAAGATATATTTTTAGAAATAAAATCTTTCAAAGTAAAACTTGCGATTTTTGCTTTAGCAAAAGCTGTTGATAGAATTGTTGATGTCATATTAATATACAAGAAAGGTCTAGTCCAAGTTTATAATTTAAAGAAACTTAAATAAATAAATGTATCTAAGAATTTTTTTTAAAGATTAATTCACCTAAGGATCAGTTTACAGCTAAACTCTTTGTTATTATCATGAACCATTGTGTGTATATATCGTTAAACTATATAAAATAAAAATTCTAATTTAGCAATAAAAATAAACTGTTCTAACTTTGCTAAGTAAGTCTAATTGGGATAAATTGAGACAACTAACCGGCTCAGATTTATTTAGACAACTTGGATGGAAACCAACTCAGTTGAAAGACTGAGTTTAAGTGTTTTAATGATAAAGTATAAAACCTTAATTAGGTAATTTTTATAATGGTTTATGTCAACCATTATAGTCTCGCTTATTTTCGAACAATTAAAATCAATACGCGAATTTTAATTTACTAAAGAATTAATTATAGATTTACTTTAGAAACTCCTGAAAGAATAAACTTAAAATTACCAATAAATTATCTTTTGTTATTTTAGAAAGGACAAACTGCTAAGGCAAATCATTAGCGATTTCACCTTTCGTAAGAAAATTCTAATTATCGATTTTACATATTTCGACAACTCTTAAACGTTATAATAATATTGTACACAGTAAAAACAATTTTCGTATGCGAGCTGCTAGTTAACAAATAATGTAATAAACATTACTTAAATGAATGAATATTCATGATTTCTTAGAAGTTTTATAATATTTTTATCAGTTTATTACAAAACTTCAGTTTTAATCGAGATGTAGAGCAACGAAAAAGTATTTACAATTCATGTTTTCTGCAAGAGATTAAAGTTTCAAATGACATAAACCTCTTTCGAGATTTTCACGAAAATGATTTTAATTATTTTTTTTATAAAATGTAATGAATAATAAGTTGTTAAACCTTCTTTTGTGTTTAAATATGAACATTTGGATACAAGAATAATGTATTTATTTATCTTTTAAGTTTTACTCAGTAATTAATCCACAAAATTTTGGTACTCCGTTTCCACAAAATTCACCACTTTCTATCACTTTTCCTTAAATTTAAATATATATATATTTAAAAGTAAATTGCGAATATTCGCTTAATTTCATTTATTTTTTACTCTTTTCAGTATTTTTTTAATATTTTCCATATGAAAATTAATGTTTCTTCCTCTTCAGACCGAACGCTTTTAGAAAGATATTTTGATGCATGGCACGAACGTCACGGAGAAACGTGAAGCAGAATAAACGAAAAATTAAAAAAAAATCAAGAAATTTGATCATATTTAAATAGATTTCCTTCCGAATTAAATATGGAAATGCATCGAATTAATAACATTAAATTTGAATTTTCTACCGACAACGATTCTCATCCGAGTTAATTAATTAAATCCACAAAATTTTGGTACTCCGTTTCCACAAAATTCACCACTTTCTATCACTTTTCCTAAAGTTTTTTCCTAAAATTATTTATCAGGAACCTCACCAGGTAGAGAGATGCATTGCTAAAGTTTAACCAGATCATAAAAGTCTTATCGTGAAGATGCCTTTTTGGAGTTACCATGGCTACAGAGTGTAAGGGATTTTGAAGGGCACCTAGGTCATGAATATTCATAAGTCATCCGCACCTGACATGAGAAGTAAGGGGGTTGGCAGTTCACTCTCTGATAATCAATTAGAGGCATAAGCAAAGTACCAGATGGGACCATTTATTCAGCTGCTCTGATTGCAGAGTACATTCTAATGAGATGTCATTCTGATGATTATTCCTATTGTTTATTTTGTTCCCTTATCTAAATAAGCATTCTGTCTCGTCTAACTAAATTATGTATATTAGATAGTTGTAACAACTTTTGCATCTAAACTGCCGAGTAAGTAGATGAAGAACTGCAACAATTAATATACAGTAACCATTAAAAAACAGAAGAAGAAGAGAGAGAGAGAGAGGATGAAACGTAGTTATGTTGTTTTTTGATGTATAGACATCTTTTCCTGGAAACTTCTTCCATTACATGACAGTTGAAATAATGTGATGATGGTCATATGACAATGACGAATCGTTCGATTTCTTGAGGGCATTGCTGTACCTGGTATCGAAAGATGTGAAAGATGTCGTTGCCGAAGGTAGTTGAAACTCTTTAACTGGAAACTTCTAAAGCTGTAAATGTGTTTCAGAACTTATCTTCCGTTAAAAAATAAGAAGAAAAAAAAAGAGTGGAAAGGAAAAAAAAAATTATTTTTTAACTTTAGAAAGCTTTTACATCTTCGCACTTTTCATTCACGGTTAAAAAAAACTAATTTTTAAATAAACTTTTTTGGGTTTTTAATGTTTTTTTTTTTTTCGTGGAAGATATTTGTTTGTATTCATTTCCGCTGGTGGAACATAAGATTTTGTTAGGTTTTAGAACGATGCGGGGTAGGAAATGTTTGGAAATATCGGTATCAGAATCGTTCAAAGTTATACCTCTCTGGGGATGTTTTTACTGAAACAAAACATTGTTTTTCCTCTGGGACGAACATCCTTTTCCATTAGACATATTGAATCGGAGAAGTAAAACGTTTGTACGCCATTAATGTCTGTAATGATTTTTAAAAATTTCATCACGAATTATGCGAAAGAATAAGAGGATAAACAAACAATTTCTGTACGCCTTTACGCGACTTCACAAAAAAAATTCCGTGTTAAAAAATTAAAAAATTAAAAATTCCCTTCCGTAAAAATTCCGTATTTTAATATCGTGTTATAATATAAAAATATATATACTGTAGAATGTAAATTAGGTAGAAAAAATATTCTTTTCCGTTTTTTTTTCGAGTTAAATTGCGGTTTGCAGAGGTTACCATAACAAAACAACTACTCGTTCACCTTTATTATTAAAAAAAGAAAAAATAACGGAGTTAAAATGTAAAACGTTACCGTCCATATTCGAATAGAAAAAGAAATTTTTCTAATTGCTGGGATTCTTCACAAAACCATCTACTTTTCTTTCCCCATGGGTCTACTTGGTTGCCAGAACAGACCTTTCTTTAAGGCACATTCTTTCGCTTTCCCTATCCGAGATGGAAAAATAGATTGAAAATAGTGACTCGCCTTCGAAATTGTTCACGTTTAGTGCGTATTATCATACATATGAGTCATTTTAAATAGGAAACAAAGAAAAAAAAATGTGTATATATATGTGGGTGAACTAGTAGAAAAATCTGGAATAGGTTTGGAGCAAAGATATCAGCGAGTAAATTGCAAATTTCCAATTCTTTTAATTAAAAATAATTTTTTTTCTTCTTCTTCCTCTTGCGGAATGCCGAAACACAGATTTTTTTTCTTCTTCTTCCTATCATTTAATAGCTTAAAATAAATAGGAAGAGGAAAAAATGGCGTGGTTATTGTGTTGTTATGTATGATTGACGAAAGAAAAATAAAAAAAAAAATAGGAAAGTATTAGGCAAGAAGAGATAAGAAAACAACAGCTAGGTGTTGGTACCAACAGCTAAGAGAAGGCAACAAAGCCCAGGATCAGATATAGACAGACGGTAGGTGTTTCTTTAGACAGGAGCCAATGGAAGAAGTTAGAAAACTGTCTGTCGTTGAGTGAACTAACAGTAGACAGCCCTATCCATCTTACGAGATTCTTGTTTGTTGAAGTAGTTCTTAAATCCCCCAGGAATGGAAGAACAGATAATCTATATATCTCTCTCTCTCTCTCCACAAAAAACTGAAAAGTCGTACTTCTTCATTATTATTCAGTAAAAAAAGGAAAAAATATATATAAATAATTCCGCTAATCTGACTTTAATTAAAAATATCCATTCAATTTACGAGCAAAGTCCGATATTATTAATATGGAAATATTCGGATGTAAAAATGGCTTCTGGAGAGAGAGAGAGAGAAAGAATAAATTCGGAGGGAGCCATCATGTGTAATAGAGGTTCTTAGTGTCGTCGACCGTAGTTTCCGATAGCAAGAAGTTGTTTGATCGATCGTTTTTAAGGGCTCACATTAACGTCTCCGTTCTACCATTAGATGTGACGAAGGATCCATCTTTGATCCCTTATATCTGCTACGCGTTTTCTTGCTGATGGATCGTGGCTTCACTCCCTCTGTCTGTCGATATTTTCCGCTTAAAATGTAAATGAATTCCTGGTAATAAATCTAGTTTTGCCGTTTGGATTGGTGAACAGGTATTTAGATGGCTTTAGCGGAACGGGGCAGTAATCAGTCACCCAGTTGGACAGGGCAACAGTGCAACGCGCATGCCTGCACACTTGGTGCCTCTTGCATCTTGGTACCATAGAATCAGTTACACCACACCTTCAGCAATATTTATCTGGAGATTTAATACCACCCGTACTGCATTGTCTCTCTCCATCTACTGCTGCCATTTTACATCATTTCCTTTTTTTGTGTGCCTGCTGGAGTGCATATTCATGGCTATATTCAGAACTTATTCTCCTTTAGAAAATATTTCTTGGATATTTCCATATGCTCTTAGAAATATTTATATATTTTTATGGTTTGCTTTCTTATTGTATATTTTCCATTTCTTTAAGTGCGTTTTTTTATCTGTTTTTCTTCTCGTAATTTTTAGTTTTATTTCTTTTTTGACAAGTTTTCTTTTCTTTCTTGATGATAATTAATATATTTTTTCACTACAAATTTATTTATTATTATTTTTTTTCATGTTTTGAAAAATCTGTTATTTAAAAATTCTATCCAATTAATCATAATTTTGATTCTTTTCTTTCTTCTTCTTTTCCTTTCTAAACTAAAATTTTATTATTTTATTTTTTATTTTTAATTGAAATTAATTTTTAACTTGTTATTTTTAATTATAATTAATTTTTAATTTGTTGCATGTCTATATTTGTTGGCAATTTATACCCGGTTTGTAATTTTGTTTCCATTTTTCTTTTTGTCCGTGTGTTTTTTTCTTAATTATTTTATTGATTTTTTTTATAACTTTTTGATTTATTTAAAATTTTTTTAAACATTTGTTACCTTTCTTTACAGCATTTTCTTCTTTTTTTTTTTACTTTTTATTATAACTTTACTTAACGAAGCGGCAATAATTATCAATTTACTTAACGATAACTAAGATAAGTAAACAAGAAATTTTTATTAAAAAAATATAAATAAAAATATATTTATTGTTTTGACTGTAGCAAAATTTATTTATTTTAAAATTTTATATGAATATTTTAAAAATTCAGTTAAATTTTAAATTTTTTTTTTTTTTTTAGAATATTTTGTGGAGGTAAGTAGGCTGAACTGTTAACTGATTTTATGTAGATCTGCTTTAAAATATTTAATTATTTTAATTGCCATTATTTAATTATAATATTAACGAAAGAAAATTTATATTTTTTAATATATTTTCTATTTTTTTAATCATTATTTTGATGCCAAAACTTCATCAATAACAAATCAAGGAATAAAAGAAAGAGAAGGTGATGGCCTATTGATATTTTCTCTAGGAGACGATCGCAGAAACATCATTAGAAACAATTCCCTCCATTTTTTTTTTTATCTGTTGTTTTTATCAGATGCTATCGATTTGTTTTCACTATGTCATTCACCCAATCACATACAAAACATCATAAAGTTCTTCATAAAAGAAAGATTTTCCGGCTCTCTTAACTTCATCAAATATTGCTATAAATCTAGAAATAAGGAAGAAAAATAAACATATTTACGAGTAAACAGATATTTTTCTTTTAATAAAAATTAAAATATACAAAGTTAAAGAGATTATAAGAGTGAAACGAATATAATCCAGGTTTCTCATTAAGATTTTTGGTAGGAGTGTATATAAAAGTCAGCAATTACTGTCTTGTTTACTCTAAACGGAAATTTTCTACTGCTGCTGCATTATTTTCTTTTATTTCCGAATAATGTTATTGAAGAAAATCGTAAAGAAAGAGAGGAAGAAAGAAAAATATACAGAAAAGTCTCATTAAAAGTGTTGCAGAGTCAGCAGTTGGAGACTATCAATTCTTATATAGGTAGTGGATTTGGACGTCATTGTAAGAAGTTCGCTTATACATACATCAAAGTGACTAAACTGTTCTATTGAAAATGCGTAGATTTCCAATACCTCCAGGGACCAAACACCCAAAAAGCAGAGTAATGAAAGTACTGTCGAAGGGCTGGAGAGAGAGAAAAAAAAATGAAAAGAAGAAGAAAGCGGATTCCGGTTGTGCAGCGAGAGAGATGTTGTGGAAATAGACGACGACAGAGAGCTATAGAATGTTCCAAAGGAACGACCCTTAGGGAACAAGTAGCCATTTGTCTCCTTGCAGCTACTACCAGCTAGGACGTATACCATCTTGGGAATTGATGCATCGGTTCGACTCGCCAGGAAATCGCTCCATCTTCTACTGAAATCTTATAAAAGATTCAACCGACTTAAATGCTTACATCATTGCCACGCCAGTTATTACGTGTGTTAAATCCTTTTCTTCTCTCTTAATGAATCACTCCTTAAACGACATCGCAGTCCTTTCTCACTAACTTGTAAGACAAATTACGTTCTGCTCCAAAAAATAAAAAAATAAAAGACGTAAAGAAAGTTAAACCATCGCAGTCCTTTCTCACTAACTTGTAAGACAAATTACGTTCTGCTCCAAAAAATAAAAGACGTAAAGAAAGTTAAGGCAAATAAATAAAATTCGCGAATTTTTTAATTTAAAAAATAAACGGATATGGATATTAAAAAAACTAACATAATTAAGGAAACATAATCAGCAGTTTTATCGATTTAACCGCTGAAAAATGTGACTAGTTATCTCTAGCTTTCCGCAAAAATTTTCTCCTATTCCCATATGGATCGTAAGAGATTGAACATGTTGATATTAAACGATTGTCATTTGTGTTTTTTCTGTTATGTAGGAGGAAAATGGTTGTAATTGTTTTTCTTTATTTATCCTCTCTTTCTTTCTCTCTCTTGTTGTTCGGAAGAATGGGCGAACTTTAACGACAATGTTAACAGATACCTAATGGATGTAATACAATACAATTAATGGTTTTTTAAATATCTACAGCTGTAAAATAACTGTAACCATACGCTTCATGGTTTCAAAGTATTCAAAATGCATCCGTTTTCAAGATCCATACGTGGATATCTTTAAATTAATTGTTTAACAAAGCGGATATTCCACAAAAAAAAGAAGAATTATGTAGATAAGTAACTAATTGGTTACAGAAATGAAAGATTTGTACAGTGGAATTAACGTAATCTCTGAAGATATTCAAACAATCGTAATATCAGAATACCTTATTGCTCTTTCTTTTCTCTTCTTTTTTTCGGAATTGATTATGCAGAAGTCATTTAGAAATTCTTCCAAATTAAAAAGTCTTAAGAAACTTCCATCTGACGGCAATCAGATTAAAAGAAACTCCCCTAGAAAATATATATGTATATATTTTTTTTTTTAAAGTAAAAATTCTAACTGCTTTCTTGCAATAGAAAAACGTTCATAATATCAGAAAAGTTTTCGGCGGAAGAAGAAGTGGAAGAAGAAGAAGAAGAAGAAGAAAAAAAAAATCATATAAAAACACGATGACGTCCGAAATTTTTCTTTATTTTTTTTTTACGATTTTTTCATTTGTTTTCGGAAAAATTTCCGAGATTAATTATAATAATAATATTAAAACGGGAAACGACATAAATTTAAATTTATAAAATGAATTTTTTGGTGTTATGAACGTACGGACTTCTGCCATTAATTATAACGTTAGAGAGAATATAAATAATAGCACTTAACGTGTTAAATAACAAGTTTTTAACGCTATAAATCAGTTTTTTTAATCATAAAATTAAATGTTTTGCACATAACGCCACAGAATCTGCTCATCTGCAATTGCAAAAAGCGAAAATTCTGATTAAATATAAAATTTTCTCTTTAACACATTTAAATCCGAAAAAATCGATTAATGGCAAAAGAATTTTATATACACCATAACATGTAAAATAAATAAATAAATAAAAATTTCTTTATTTTTATATATTTTTTTTTTTTTTTTTTTTTTTTTTGTCTGTCTTTCACACTCAGCAGCGTTATGTTTATGTTTTTGTGTGAATTTTAAAATAATCGTCAAAGTATACTAGAATATAAAATCTTGAGAAGTCACAATATTTTTCTTTTCATTTTTTTTTTCAAAGTTTTTACTTTGAATTTTTCATATGTCGCTGGTTTTGGAATTTGTAATATATATATATATATATATATATAGCCCACACACAGACACACACACATATATAACTTATATATAACATTTTGAATTTATAAAAGCAGCAGAAAATAAGATATTAGTAGAATAAATGAATAGTATAAGCGATTGCCATAAATAACTTACATGGTAATGATGTAGATGACCGAATATGAAAACTTTGATGTTATGACGTTGTTTATTTTGGTTGGCAGCTAACGTATAAAGCTACAGGTAGGTCGGTAATACCTTTAAATATTTACGCTGCTAATTTGTTATGTTGGTTTGCACTGACTTAATTCGAGTGTATGTTCGATTTGATCGATTGTCACCAGTAATCAGAGGTTCTATGTGCTGAAATATTGATGTACCACTTCTCTCTTCCAGATTCCTGTCTTCTACACGAATTACTCATGCAACTAGCTGGTTTTACCTTATAATAAAAGTAAGAGAGCAAAAAAAAAAAAAATGGTGTCTGTTTGTTTATTTATTTTTCACGAAATATTATCTTGATAGTGTCCAAAAATTAATTTTCGGTAAGAGAATATCGCGTATTAAATTTTTTATACGCGATATAAATTTTGGTTTGTGAGCATAGATGGCTAATTATAACGTGGACGTTGTCAGATATGGTTAGACTTTAAATTTTTCTTTAGAGAATAATTGCAGCAATATGGGACTTTTTAACAGCAATTTCTGATATAAAACGATGTTCAGATGAATAAAAATTTTTTTCATAAAATTAGATATTAATAAAATTATCATATTTATGAAAAAAATGTTGAAAAAGTGGAAACATAACCACTTTGAGGTCTATACTATTATATTATAATTTTGTGTCCGTTTTTTCGTGGTTCCTCTTTTTTATTAATTCCGGAACTTATCAAATTATCTTTTCATTATAGCAACAAAAGAGAATTTAATGTCAAAGTAAACCTTTTTAATAATGATGAATGACAAAGTTTAAAAGTATTTTCTTGAACATTTGATTTAGTGAAAAATTGGACAGTGGAGACAGTTAATACAATACGGGAAAAGAAAAAAAAATAAAAAAAAATCTAAAAATATCTTGGTCTTATCGAATTCTCCCATTAACGTCAGTTTTCCATTACAGCAGTAAATACCAAAGACCTAAGAATCCCTTCTCGTTTCAGATGGTTGGCTAACTCGCCATCAATCTGGAGCAACAGCTGGCTTGTTTCACGCTCCTTTGCAAGAGGTCACACAACTCCACTAAAACGCATCTTAAAACTTATTGCCAGAAAAATCAGTAAACAAATTACTTGTTTAATAACTTTATAACAATAATAATAACAATAATATCAAATGTTTCTTTATTTATTTAAATAACTTTGGCATATCCGTCGTGTACAAGAATCTTACACGTAACGTTTCGGAAATCTGTGATCGATACGCGTTTAATGGCGAATCGTTAAAGAAAGTAAGAGATTGTTGTGTCGTGTGATATTTGTATCCGCCGCGAATATTTATTAAGTTGCATCTTTTGATGATTCAACAGTTTTTTCAGGAATAGTATGCATCTTCTGATGCATACTATTCCAGTATTGCAAGAGTATCATACATCTTCTGATTCTCCAATAGTTTTGCAAATGTAGCATGCATTTTTCTGATGCTCCAAAAGTTTTGCAGGAATAACATACTGTAGATCGATGCTCCAACAGTTTTACAAGAGTAACATATATCTTCGATGCTCCAACAGTTTTGTAGGAGTAATATGCATCTTCTGATACACCAACAGTTTTTGCAGGAGTAATATGCATCTTCTCATACATCAGTTTTGCAGGAGTAATATGTATCTCCTGATACACCAACAGTTTTGCAGGAGTAACGTGCTCATACAAACTATTGAAGTATCACAAGATGCATCATAATAGATTCCCTCTTATCCGGTTTCGTTTAACCGGCCATATTTTCGTCGAGCTATGAGCAGAAAACAAAATAAAAAAAGAATGTTATTCGAAATGAAAGTGTTTAAAAAGTAATTTAAATCATAATGGCAAATGAAGATTACTGATTTTTTAATCTAAATCAATGCTACTTAGATAAAATTTATAGATTATAAATTAAATAGTAAATATATATTTATCTATTTACAGCATATAAATGGTATTTTGCACGTGTTTATGGATTAACTACCATCCATTTATCCAACACGAGATCCAGTCTCATAGAGGACGGTTAACAGGGAGTCTACTATAAATATTTGCTGCGGATATACAAATCGCAGGACACGACAGTTTTTTTTTACTTTTTTACGATTCAGCATCAATATCCCATACGTAATTCGATAGACGATTTCCTTACAAATAATGAAGAGGAGCAATGCCTCCAGGGCATTATACGTACACGCAATTCATTTCTCGATTTATGGATTTTTCTAGAGAGTAGCCATTATTATTATTATTTTTTAAATAAATATATTTATTTGATCTTTACAAAATTATTATTATTTTTTTCATATTCTTTTCGTCTATTATGAGATTGTATTCAGCCAGACGTCCAGACTTTTGGGATTACAAGAAATATAAAAATGATTTACTAACCGTTACGTCAGTCTGCTATTCTCCACTGAATATGCTATTTTAACTGAAAGATTTATTGTTATTATTATTATTATTATTACAACATCAAAATTCGTTTTGTTTGTATCCGTCTGAACGAACTCATAAGGGAAATTTAAATTCGCGTTAATAAGAAATTTCGTAACGGTTTTGAATTTTAAATGAGTTTTATCTCTATATATCATCGTGAATATGAAGTAGAAATGGTTTATATTATAAATTTCCCGTGTTATACGATCTTTATAATAGGCTATTCTAGTGAATAATGCGATAATTTTCGTGTATCAGGATATTTAAATATGAATGATCAAAGTTTATTCGCGAGAATATTTAATAAACGAGTTTTATAAGTGTTACATGAAGGGAAACGAATCTCTTTTTTGGATGAGGAGAGTTTGGCATGTCGTTTTGAGAAGATGGAATCGAGCTACAGGTTTTCGACTTTGTTTGTCACGTGATTAATGACGTAAATATTTTCAAACCCCGAGTTAAAAGTAAAGTAGCAGCTTGGCAACTTGCCACGATCGTTTGCTATTGACCCGCAATCTTTAACAAGTTCATTAATGGATTGGAGAACCTTGTTCCTTTCAATTGAAATTAAAGAGTGGAATCAGAACCTTCGCACTTTAATTCATTTAAAACGCGATCAAAAGACGAATGAAACTCTGCACACGAATTTTCTCTAAGGTTGTCGCCTATCCGTACGCGTGTACAAAATATTTTTAATTTATTAAAATTTTATTCTTTTTTTTTTTAAAAAAGAGAGAGAAAAACTAATCTAAAACCGAAAGTCTGATCTTGGGGTTATGGCGAGAATAAGTCGTTCTGAGAAGCCAAAAAAATACCTTTGATATATTAAACTTTTGAGAGAAGTCGTTCCAAGTTTTCGCTGGATTATAAAACTCTACAAAAATTGAGAAGGGGAAGAAAATAATAAAAAAGTAAAAATAAAAACTTATTTTCGGAAATATCAGCCATCAAAAATAATAATAATATAAACCTGTAAGAATTTCCGCTTAAAACCTTAATAACCCGGCAACATTCGTAACGATGTAATTTAATGATTTATTCGTTGCATCAATTGAAACGTAATTAGTCTCTAAATGACGCTAATACGGTTTGGATTCTTAGAGAAATATTTAATTTTATGTTAGCAAATATTCCATTTATTAAAATATTCCATTAAAGAATGAAAAATAAATAATGCACAGAGTGCAAAGTTTATGTTTAAAAGAAAATAACTCGTATCGATTGAACAGTTTACAACGTTGTACGAGTGACATTTCGAGATAATTTTACTAAATGCATATATATATTTATGTTATATAGTGGAAGATAAACCAAGATGCATTACCAAATATTGATAATAATAAAACCCCACAGTTTTGTATATTTTTTGAGAAAAATGACTTTATATCAAAATATTTGCTTGTTGTCTAACCCGTTCGATATTAATATAAACAGGGCTGGAGAAAAGAAAGATGTGGCCCAGGCCTGTTAAAATGTGTGGCTCTATCTCAATCTGATATTGATAAAAATATTGGATAAACTAAATTTCGCTGGGCCTTGTGGATCGGGGGGAAAAAAATTGCTTGCTGTCTAACTCGTTCGATAGTAATGTATAAACAGGGCTCGAAAAAGGTAAGATGACTCAATCTGATATTGATAAAAATATTGGATAAACTAAATTTCGCTGGGCCTTGTGGATCGGCGGGAAAAAATTTGCTTGCTGTCTAACTCGTTCGATATTAATGTATAAACAGGGCTCGAAAAAGGTAAGATGGGACCCGGGCCTGCTACAAATATGTGTCTCCACCTCAATTCGATATCGATTAAAATATATAGATAAACTAAATTTCAGTGGGCCTTGTGGATCGGCGGCGCAGGCTAAATGACCGTGTTGCCGTCTTATAAAATTGCATTTTTTTTTTTTTGCAAAGAGCATCGAGATTAATAGGAAAAAAAGTTGACGTTCAGTTAAATAATACGCTGTCATAAATATATATAAACAGCGTGAAGTAAATTGAATAGAGGATTTAAACAAAAATTGGAAAAAATAAGATTAATTTTTCGTTCGTCGGATGCGATTTTTCACGATTCTTGATAACTTACGGGCATGCGAGTAATTTATTATTACTTTAAGATTACATAAAGAAAAATCTATTTCTTTGCTATTCATTTTTAAACATAAACTAGTAGTAAGGGGGTAGACGTAATACTTTCATAATAAATGCAACGAATGCCATTGTTAGAAACCGTCTTATGTCGGAAAACCGTTCTGTCGAACGTTCTACAGTTAATCTCCGAAAATAAAAGGATGTAGGGTAGACAACTAATCCCAATTTGTCTCAGATTTTAGAGCTAACGGTAAGAATGAAAAGGAATAGAAACAGCGGTTGCAGGATTATCTAGAGTGAGAGAGATTTCCAGTCATCGCTTTAATAGCAAAAGAGTAGAACTAATACCTTTAGGATTTGATCAGGATTGAACAAATTGTTTTTATCTTTCTGCTAAAGATCCTTAAAGATATTCTAAGTAATATAGCAGAAGATGAAAACCGGAATGCAGAGATTTGCTTGAAAGCGGGGATATAATATCGCATAGCCTGCTGCCGCTGCATCCACGCTTCCCACATGATAAGTAAGTGAAAAATATGAAAGATTTATAAAAAATAAACATGTTTTTTCTAGCGAGATGTGCCGGGCGTAACTCGGTTTACGTTTTAGAATTTGCGTGAAGACCTATCTTCAGCCTTGAAATCGCAAGAGATTGCAAAAGACTAAGTTTGAAGACGCATTCGCTTTTGGTGTAAGCCTGGGGGATTACTATACTCTGTCATTAATTGGTTTCTAGTCACGTGGGGAGAACGTAATTAAACTAGCAACTCCAATAAAATTACTGGCATTTACTTGAAGGTGCATATTCTGCCAGTTGGTTGGTTTTACTTAATCCAGTGTCGAAATTAATTTATTGTTTGGCATCTACGTCTTGTGGTTATCTTTAATCTCTGGGATATGTCAACTAGTAAGACAGGAAATCGTTTATGCTTAGTATTTACTCGTTCCTTATGTGGAAAATAATATAATTTTGTTAGAAAAGGATTACTCTGAATCAGATTTGTAATCGGATTAAAATTATATGATCAGTCAACCCTGTTCCGATGACTAATGTTTAATTTGCAATTGGTTGCAGAATTATGTAAGCTATTAAAGTGAAAGATTGTTAATTATTTTAAACGCCATTTGATTAATTACAAAAGTTAAAATAAGTTACAAAATTCAGTACACGTGAGAGTACATAAGACATACCTACAAATGTTACAAAAGCGTTTCTCCTACAGAAAAATCTGAATTTATTTTATTAGCAATTACTCATAGTTGGTATGAAATACAGATTTATTTCTAAGAAATTCTATTGCATACATGATATTTAAATAGGAATTCTAACAAAAATAAAATAATCCCTTTAAACAGCAGTTTTAAACGCGTTCAAATATTAGCGAAAGGTTTCAGACATCCTAAAGAACAATCAAATTTTGAATAAATTTTGATGAATTTCGACTTCAAAGAATTTTTCATTAGAAAAAAATATCATTAAAACTATAAACCTATTATTTTCTAAAATTCATTAGAAAATAATAGGAATATAAGAAAAATCTCTTTTAGCTGTAACCAAGCAGCAACAGCAATTTAAAAATCGAAAAACTCGAAAATAAAATATTTAATAACTTCCCTTGGTAATAAATTCATCTGAAATTCGTTCTTAAATTAAATATTATCGTTTATGTGAACAATCATCTACATTTCGAAATGGCAAACAAAACAACAATCATTTCATATTTATGTAACTGACTAAGCATCACACGGCTTTTACTTATCGCCGCATGTTTTGGTCTGAATATTAACTAAATTTAATTAATTAATCCTGTAAGTTTAATTTAGTTATAACAGTATCTTCATTATATAAATCACTTATACCTGGAGGCATCATAACGTCATACATGATGAAGAGAATGTGTGTGTGTATAATGTATATATATACAATGGATAATCCAGTCGAGAGCAGGTTGATAGTACTAATTATTCACAACATACAATAAACACGACATTTTGAATGCGTGTAGATAAGCCGTAAGTGTGCAAATTTAACAAAATCGAGTTAAATTTACTTTAAAAATGCGAATTATCTGATGTTTAATTATCGTATTTCGAGTTAAATTTTCCCAGAAGAATATCTGTTTGCATTCCTCTAATAGCAAGTATGATCAACATATTGAAAGCAGCGTGTTGCTGGAAGGAAGTAGAAGCAAAGATATTAGTTGCTTATGCAAACAGACAGTTAAAAGTACTTTAAATTAAAACTTATGACGTTTTAAGCTTCTTTTTGTCACTGTTATTATGTAAGTGGTAAATGGTATTATTTGTCTTCTTAAAACGACCATTTCATACGCTCCTCATGTACGTAAACATACAAAAAAGCGAGAAAATATATATATATATACAATATTTATATCTAACAATATATTTTTCGTATATATATATATATATAAGAAAAAAAATATTGTTAGAAACTTACTGTCTAAATTAAAGGAGTTTGTAAGTTGCATCATGAATGAAAGATAATGCAATCCTGCTTGGACTACCGAAAACAAAAAAATGGAATTTTTACGAAGTGCAGGGGGAAAAAAGAAAAAAGAAGTTGCAAATTGAATCATCGCATAGAAATCGTATTGCATGAGAAACTTGAGAGAGTAGAATTCTGATTTTTAAAATCCCTTCGGATTTGTATTATTAATATAGAAACTCCTCGACTTGCATACTTCTTACATTTTTTTGAGGCAGCGTTACTTGAGTAGAATTTATTCATGCAAATTATTACGTAAGTTTTATGGTAAATTAAAAACATTATATTCTATAAACAAGTCTCTAAAGCTCCCACTTCGATTGCCATAAAATATGTGAATAAAATCATATTTGGACCCTTCTGAACCATACAAATCAAGTGGTCCTGATGCTCCCTATATCTGGGCCTGATTTTTTGTATAATCTACATACAAGGAGGAGCTACTATGAGTATGTAAGATTACAATGGTTACTACGGCATACGATAACTACTATCGAGAGTTAACTATTGATGATAACATTATCAACAGTAACGTTAACTCTAGTTACAGCAGTGTCGTATAAATATCGAGAGTTAACTATTGATGATAACATTATCAACAGTAACGTTAACTCTAGTTACAGGAGTGTCGTATAGTTTCTGTAATATTTTTTATGCCAAAATTTTTTATACATAGTCGAACTATGAGTATGTAACTCACAATGTTTACTACGACATACGATAACTACTACCAAGAGTTAACTATTGATAATAACGTTAACTCTAGTTACAGCAGTGTCGTATAAATGATAAAAATAATTTTTATAATATTTTTATGCCAAAATCTTTTATACACAGTCGAACTATGAGTATGTAACTTACAATGGCTATTACGATAAACAATAATTACCATCGAGAGTTAACTATTGATAATGTAATTGACAGTAACGTTAACTCTAGTTATAGCAATTCGTTTAAATTATAAAAATAGTTTTTATAATATTTTCATGCCAAAATCTTTTATATACAGTCGTATTTAAGGAAGCTGGGGGTTTCTGTAGCTTTTATGACAGAAAAAAAACATTAAGTGTAAGAATAACAAGATGGAGCCAACATTCTGCTATAATTCTTTTAGTGTAACTGTAATAACTAGTCTTATTATGGTTTTATCACTTATCTAATCATTATTTGTTCAATCTTCCTCAGTACATATTTCTCCTGGTATGGATCGTTTATCAACAGCCAGTCCAACTCTCCGATATAGAAAGTTGTCTCCGGAGTATGACAAGATGTCATCCGATGTGTCATCAAGCGTTGGACATAGCACCCAAACAGAAAAAAAGCTGTTTCCTGAGTTACACATCTAGCAGAATTTAATATCCTACAACTTGAAGCATTCCAAAATACATCAAAATATTTTATTGAAAATTGTTTTATTAACAACATTCTTTCGTGTATATAAATCGGTCAATCTGTCGATTTTTTTCTTGTCCGAAATCTAGCGATTATAATGAAATAATAATAAACTATTAAAAATTAATAGCTTTGATTAATTAAAAATAAGTAGAAATCAGTAAAATCTCGAAGAGTAACAAAGTTATAACCGCTTCGAGTCAGCAGTGCGGCGTTAATCAGCGTGTTTAAAAATAAAATTTGATGGTTATCGGGTAGAAAAATAAGAGCATAGATTCATTTCAAAAGTTAACTTATATCAAATTACATTCTAGTAGTTTGTTTTCTAAGTAAAAATTTAAAAAAGGACCATTCAGAATCACTCAGAGAGAAGAATCTCTTCTTAATGAGCATTTGTTTTGGTTTTTGAGTTCTGTAAAACTTTGTATTACTTGTGTAATCTGTATCTGTCCGTTGATGCAGAAATATTCTTGGTGTGCTTGGCAAAACTCGAAAGAAACCGATGATCATTCCACAGAATTTAATTTTATGTTGGTTTTTGATGCTTATCGAGTTTAATTTCCAGCTAATAAAATCAAATCGCGTATTAATATTTAATCAAAAATAATGAGAGCCATCAAAAACAGAATTGCTTCTCTTCTTCTTGCAACACTCGCGTATATTTACACACAAAGTTGTATAGAATATAATAGAAGAGAGTAGTCAAAAAAAAGAATAAAATTTAAGAAGTTAAGGATAAAGTTTCTCGGTTTTATCCCGGATGAAATATTTTCTTTGAAAATAGACAAAAAAAAGTTTGAGTGAAGTGCAATTCCGCAGTTGTTGTCGTCTATTGGATCCAATACTATTATAGTTTTTATATTTCGCAGAAGATTCGATTACACACGATTCAAGGAAGAAAATTTTCGGCAGATAGCTTTCGGACCTTTTGTCAGTTTTTGATCAAACGGCACTTCATTGCTTCGTGTTTTCAACAACCTCGATTTGCTCTATTGAGCTATAATGAAAAAAAAAATAAAAAAATAAAAAGAAACTATTGGGTAAAGTTTATCAACTCGAGGACGAGTTTAGAAATTTTTATTTATTTTTTTCCAATCTTATTTTTTTCGGTAACGCGTATTGGTTTCTTGATTAAAAAAGCCGCGAATCTGTTCGTATAACCGCGAAAACAGTCATATTTTTCGTGTTTCTGTAAGCGACTGGATAGAAAAATCGTTAGCAAAAGTGTGTGTGTGTGTGTTTGCTACCGTGAGAATTAATCTCGAAAAGGATATTAATAAAATGCTTGGCGTGATTGTTTACCATTTTAATTGTTATTATAAAGCAGAAATGATTAAAAATCTTTCCCTTTTATAAACGGCATAAAAATAATTACGTTTAATACGAATATATTGTGTTTAACCCGAGAAACAATTAACATCGTTCTTAATTACTTTCCTTCGGTTATTAATAATGGAAGAAAAATTTTTGCAGGATGGAAAAATAAAATGCCGCTTAATTTCTAAATCCTCTTATATATATGTTAAATGCAAAATTGTCATTGTTAAGTCGGTTTGACAAATGAAATCGTTTCTGATTCTTTTCCTCGACTATTTTTGGGCCCTTGCCAAAGTTGTTTGCACTAACTTCATCTACATTGCCTTTTCCTAATGATCCTATTGCTTGCTTACCTAAGCAGAAAGCTGATAAACATTTTTTATATTAATCATCTCGGATGGAGGGGGGAATATCAGCCATTAATTATTATACCGCTCTTCCTAAAATTCTCTATTGTCTTCTTTCTCATTCATAACCATCGATTAAGATACTCGCATAACGTACTAATATCGTGCAGTTTCTTGGTAAGATGCTATCCTCTCTCTTTGTGAAGAATCGCCTCTTTAATGTTCCACATCATAACTTTACAAGATAGAATGTTTTCCTCTTCATAAGAGGCACTGAAATTTCAATTTTATACTTATATGTGATTACTCAACTGCACAACTGCACTAATATTATTTTTTTATCATAACTATATATATATTTTAAGAGGCACTGAAATTTCAATTTTATACTTATATGTGATTACTCAACTGCACAACTGCATTAATATTATTTTTTTATCATAACTTACTCGCTTCTTAGTTGTAGAAGCGAAAGAAAATTGGATAATTCCTATTCCATTTTTTCTCTCGATAATTTTTAACTAGATATTATGATTCTTACCGAGATTAAGCTCTGAAATGTTTTGTTCTTAGTGAATCAACTGACAGAGATTGAATTCTTTTTATTGCGTTTAGAGAGTCAATAGTGGAAAGGCAATTTATGTGGCGAGAACTTCTCCACTCTCTAACAATGGACAAACCGATCGCATTAACTTTTTAACCTATAAAAAGAAAAAAAAAATAAAGTTAATCGTTCTAGTAGATAAATCCACCCCGAAAGAATTTTAAACACTCTCTACGAGTGCGACAAAAGCTTTTTAATGAATCTTTAATTACGGAATTAATGCTTTACAGAAATTTTTCTCATAACCGTGTATCCCGGTTTTTGATTGCATAAATCTCCTGGAAGACACGATAATAAATTTTGGTTCTCGGTAATAAGTTCCAGTCACGGTTTCTATATAAAATAATAAAGTGTGACATAAAATTTTACAGTCGCTAGTTTACAACTCGGTTATTTCTCACATTTAAGAGATCGTTGAACATGTTCAAATTATCTGAAAATTTTATCTAATGGAGTTGTCAGAACGTGACTAAATCCTTCTAAACCAGAACGGTTTAAAAGAGTAAAAAAAGTAAATTCTTTTGATCTGTTTTATAAAGACGTTAAATGCCGTTTCAGGTATTCCTATAAGGATTAAGTATTCAATAGGCGTTGTATTTTATATAACGTCACGGATTTCATAATGTACAGTAAATAGTAAATTCACGGAAGCCAAACCGACTGAACTGTAAAGACGTGACTGGAACTTTTACAAGGGTTTCTATATACAAGACAGTAATTTAAATCTTTTGGTATTCAACCTCTGGCTGAATACGTCCATCAATTGGTTATACACTTCGCTTCTTCTACATTCAGATATAGATCACGCTACCAAACTTCTGCACCCAGGTATGAAGAATTTACAAAACAATCACCGAACGTTTTCTATCTTTAATTTTAATTAGCCAAGCTTCTATAAAATATTAACACTTTTATCGCAAGAAAGTAGCAATCTCTGTTTATAATTTTACCGTCTTCATGCAATATTAAGTCGTCCCCACAGAAAACACTACACCTGTCTATACCGAGCACTACAAAGACCCAAAGTTTCAACAATAGAATGCGTTATGATTTCTGAGTTCTTAACATTATTTATGAAGCCGAACCGAGATAGTTACTTTTGTTTACTTCTTGTGACTAATGGAAGCTGTTCCGGCACCATTCCAAATCCATCATCCTTCCTCCTGCAGCAGCAGTAATAGTAGCAGTAGTAGCAGTAGTACAAACCAAGTCCAGCAAGCTATTAACCTCTAAAAACTCTTATCTAGAAGGTAAGGCCACAGAGTAATTTCGTATGAATGATTGAACAAAACAATATTTACTTTATATTAAATTTTAATCTGGTAAAAAGTGTAGTCCAGCAAGCTATTAACCTCTAAAAACTCTTATCTAGAAGGTAAGGCCACAGAGTAATTTTGTATGAATGATTGAAGAAAACAATATTTACTTTATATTAAATTTTAATCTGGTAAAAAGTGTGTTGTAACTTCAAAAAAAACTTGGAAACCGATAAAGAAAGCATCGTAAAATTTACATAATTACGACTCTCACGTAAGATGTTAGAAATATTTAAGAGTGAAGTTCTCTATCTGAAGCTAGAAAAGAAAAAAATAATAATAATAAAAATAAAGCTGTAGTGCAGAATCAAACAAACAGAAGAGAAGGCCAATTGGCTAGAGTAGTAACCAATATCTTCAACATGCGTACGACCCATCCCTAGAGAGTTTCAGCTGTGCAACTACACCATCAGTGGATGGAAGTGTGTGCGAAATGCGATTAAGTCTCTCAATAGGAAAATACTTAAGAGAAACGTCAAGAACATCAGCTTCTAACATCGATAATTAACTAACTTAGACCACAAATATTTTATTTATTTTAACAATTATAAAACTATGCATCCAAGTGAACTTGCTGACAATTCTAGTACAGTATACTTAAACAATTCTTTTAGCCTACTTTCCATTGGAAAACAAGAGTTGTAAGATCACCATGCTTCCTGTTTGAGTGTTGTCTGTGCATCTTTATTAATAACAAGAAGTAATTAGAAGTAGAAGTGAGTTGTAAGATCACCATGCTTCCTGTTTGAGTGTTGTCTGTGCATCTTTATTAATAACTAGAAGTAATTAGTAGATTTTTTTATGAAATATTGCAGCAATTTTCTTCCATAAAGAGTAAATATTAAAAACCCATCCTGTAGCTTTAACTGTTTAAAATGGTGACATTCGTACAGTATCAACAATAACTTTTGAACTAATCGATTGATTTTTATGAATTCCACCATCATGATAAAAATATTAAATTATAATTTGGAATAAATAACTAACTCTGCATATTCATCCATTTAAAAATGGCGAACATTCAAAATTCTGAGGTTTCTCTTTGAGAATTATGGAATTATCTGAATGAAAGTGACTATGAACACATATTATTTCTTTAATTATTCCAAAAATAATGGGCATTATCGGAAAGTGGGCGAGCAGTTCTGTTTGTTTACTGTTATCATGAAAATTTATCAAAATTAATAAGTTTATAATTCAGTAAGAACATATAATTAAATGTCTCCATCTATCGCACGAAAAGCGATAACTGATATCGATGTTAATCGATATTAATATTTGTATCGATTAATAAGGATATCAATTAATCAACTGGGAAAATGATATTCTGATTAAGATGTCGATATCAAGAAACTGTAATGTATTAATATCGATGTAGCATTTATATCGATTAATATCGATATCAGTTGATGTTGATTGTGATTAATCGATATAATTTAATATCAGTATCAATTTCATTAGCAAGAAAAGATATCAAACCTTCAAAATTTCTGTGATTTTGATTTTCAAAATTTGGTTATACTATACTTCGCTTATAAGAAGTGGCAATGAAATTATTCATTTCAGAATAATCAGATAAACTTTATCGATTAATATCGATATTAATCGATTAATTATTACTTGTTTATTGTAAGAACCGTAATTCTATTACCTATTTTGAGTAGAGTAATACGTCCTTCGAGGTTTGGAGTGACATTTTTCGAATTAAATTATCTAAAAATATTAAAATAAAATATGGAAAACTATAAATCGTACTCATTATTTAACAATTTTATTAATCAAATTTATAAATGCCTTTTTCGATTAAATTCACTAAAATTTTACAATCTATTGATTACCTTTTTTTATTATTTATATGCAAATAATCAATTTACAAATACCATCAAACAGAATTATTTATAAACAAATAAACAGTATTCTTTCAGATATACGAAGACATCCAAATAATAAATTGATAACTATTTACATTCAGACTTAATAATATTTTAACAAATAAATAATTCTTGGTTTGAGAGAAACATGCCGCATTTTTGAAAGAAAAATCCACCGTAAGTAATAATTAATAGGGTTTAAACATGCAAGTTATATTCGCTCCGGAGCTTGCAATAATAAATGATCTTTACGTACAGAGAGATAAAATAGTTAAATATAAATCAATCTAGATTTTTTTAAAACTACAGTACCATGGTCTTCTGGGCATCCGATTTTAAAATTATCATCAGATTTTTGTTTACACGGGTATTCGCAAACCTATTTTAAATCATTTTGCTATCGGTGCTGTTGATTTTAATGTTATAAAAGTCCAAGTTTCTGATGCTAAGAACTTTCAGATGTGTATAGATTATATAAGCAGCAATTCCGAGCTTGTGAATAAAGATAAAGTTTATCTGATTATTCTGAAATATCAATAAGTTTGTTGCCAGAAGCGGGGGAAAATATTTTTATATCCTGAATGTTATAATGAAATATAATTAGAAGTGTACAACTATATGAGCGGTAATTTTCTTGTTTCTGAAATTGATATCGATATTAATCGGCATCAATTAATCTCAATTAGCATCAACTGACATCGATATTAATCGATTATAGTGTTTACATCGATTAATTTCGAAATTAATGCATCTTTTTTGTGCGATGCCGAACTGTTTCCTGCTACCTGCAATACATTTTAGAACCGACTGTACATTGAATGTGGTACGTCCATCGATGTATATAAATGGATGGATTGTTCGATTGTAGAAAAACGTCGCCGTCCGCCACATTGGGTTACTCCACCAGCAAGTTGAAGTCGTAAAATCGACGATATAGCAAATTGACTTTGTTTTGGTCGTCAGACTTAATGAAAAGGGTGTAGTACTCCAATAGACACTATTATATCACCTGATCCCACTTTGTGGCTTCGTCTCTAGCAACGTACCATTAGCAGCAGTCTATCCATTTATATACAGCGATGGGTACGTCAGACCCCTTAAATTGTGAAGAAAGAGAAACCTTTCGAAACATTTCAGTATATTTAAAGGCTTAAAAAATTTTCGAAAGTTGTATTTAGCTGATTCGATTAGATGAGTATTTCTTCAATTCGTCCTCTGGCGGATCCCTTTCTTAAGGATAGAACTGACGGAGTTCCAATGTCGAATTGCAGTATTTAATCTCTTAGAGCGTACAAACAAAATTAATTTATACATTCTATTAGAATCTGATTTATATTTTCCTGTGCAGTTATGATTATGATTTATTTACGTTTCTAAAAAACACATTTCGATATAAAGCTCGAGAATTTTTTAAATATGTTCACTGATCTCTGGAGTCGGTGAATCAGGCTTTCAGAAAACATGGGATTCAGTTATGATTATGATTTATTTACGTTTCTAAAAAACACATTTCGATATAAAGCTCGAGACCTTTTTAAATATGTTCACTGATCTCTGGAGTCGGTGAATCAGGCTTTGAGAAAACATGGGACTAGGTTATAAGATGTATATAAATTTATGATGTTTATTAGAGCATTAAAATCAAAATAATTATTCGTTAATTTTTTTGATTTAAATTTAATAAATTTAATATTTTGCCGATCGAGCATTATAATGGCTCCAGATGATATTTTTGATATAATTTAATTTATTTCATAATAATCTATTTAATATTTAAATTCTTCCTAGAATCAAAAATATTGTAGATGATTTTATGTGAATTAGTTGTAAACAATTTTTATTTTAAATTTATACCAAAAAAATTTGATCATTATCCCATTATTCGGGATATCTGTCGTTTTGTTCCGGAAGAAAAGGCCAAGATGTAAATTCGGAAATTAACAATAAAGTTGTTTTTACTGAAAAGTTTCATTTTATTGCGAATAGATGGCGATAGTTACGCGTTACTTTGCTCGAATTGGCCAGTAATACCATTTTAGGCTTTATCCATTCAAATTTTTTCATTATAAACAGTATCGATTTGATTTTCACAGGGTGATACTATTATTCGGACTAGTACTTCAACAATTCCTTTTTTAAGGTACTAGTGCATTTGGGGTGTCTGTCTAATGCTTACCAACTTTTCCGACGATTTACTTGGGTCGGAGAAAGATAATCCGAAGAATGCAAAAAACTAGAAGCTTTTTTTAATCAACACTGAGCCAGGAGTCGTAAAAGTTATTTTCAACTTAATAATTGTTGGAAATTATTGATACAGCCATCACATAATCGAAAGCTATAATTCCCGATGAGTGCAAAATATTGTCCAATCACGAAACCGCGCCTAGATAAGGGTGGATGAGTCCAAACGCGAAAGGGAGAGTAGCAGTCGGTATAATGACGGGTGGGAATATTGAATTAAGAATTTAGTAGCAAATAAATATCAATCAAATTATTGTCCGTTCACGATAGCCACGCTTAGCTAAGGTAGAGTCCAAACGCGAAAGGGAGAGTCGCAGTCGGTATAATAACGGGTGGGACCAAACGCGAAAGGGAGAGTCGCAGTCGGTATAATGACGGATGGGAATGCAAACGCGAAAGGGAGAGTCGCAGTCGGTATAATGACGGGTGGAAATGGTTTCGGATTCGGTTTCGATTTACTTTTCTTTGCATATTTCTGCTATTTGTCATCTTAGTGTTTTCGCTTACGTTTTTCTATTTGTGATGGCTAGCAAACTTCAGTTATCTTGCATTTGAAAACATCCATGTGTGAAGCTGTCATTCCTATTTTGTCATTGGACTTGTTCAGTTAGCGCATGCATACTTGCTAATCATTTAGCATTCGACATTACAATAAACTTCCATTCAACTTCAGTTTTTGCGTTTGAAAACATCCATGTGCGAAGCTGTCATCCCTATTTTGTCACTGGACTCGTGCAGTTAGCGCACGCGTACTTGCGTCGATGTTCGCGGCTGAGCTGGACGGACAGTAATAATTTCTATTTGATAATTGATGGGAACTATCGGGGATACTCGTGTCAACGTTGGATTCCATTCTTCTTATCTTTCCATCGGTCGATGTAGTGTATCAATATGCTGATTGTGTGTGTCAGAAGATAATGGCGCCCTTATCTATATGAAGAAAAATATCAAAAAAATATTGTTTGTTTTATAGCCATTCCAACTGTTTAATGAAAAACTTTTAAAAAAAGCGAAAAGATTTTACTAAATAGTGAAATCTTCAAAATTTTATGAATGAGTTTCGATATCTAACAAAAAGATTTTTAAATATCGAAATGCATTCATAAAATCTTAAAGATATCAATATTTAGTAGAATCGTTTCGCTTTTTTGAAAATTTTTCACTAATTTACGAAAAATTTTCGTTTTCGCTTAAATAGTTGGAATGATACTATTTTTTTCAGTAATAAAATAGTTTTTATAAATTGAAATTCTTCTACAGTTTAACATCGAAATTTATCGTATACCTACGAGGAAAAACTTGTAATATTTGTAATCCACTAAAAAGTGCATAGTAATGCTTTCTCTTTATTCTTACCATAGATAAAACTAGGAGGTAATCACAAAATCTTGGATGATGAATATACCCAGCATCATCCTTAAAGCATAGCATATGCGATAATCTGATGACCCACCAATTATAGTTGCGTGGGCGATAGAAGCTCAAAGATCACTAGACCAATAGATGAGATATTATTTGATCACGAATAGCCTTCTAAAGTTTTCCCTTGTTTCTATATATGAAAAACTGTGGAGATGGAGGTGTGGGACCGGAAAATTGAACTCGGATCTTCTAGGATGGAAGAAGGGCAGGCTTCCAACCGACTATAAGGATGGGTTAGGTTTGACAGGGATGAAATCTACCATTGTTTCTATATATATGGATAATTTTCGTATATTTTATGAATAATGCTTTTCATAATGAAAGATTTGGTGTTTGGAGAATATTAATATTAGCGAAGCTTTAATAAGCAGTTTGTTATACGCAGATGATTTGATTCTGATATCAAGTTCGAGAGATCATCCGATAAACAATACGATAGTTTATATAGAAAGCCAGTTATATCTTTTAACAAAGAAAATTCTTGAATTTGAAACAAATGATGAATGATAGAAGTGTCTCCTTTTAAGTTTACAGATTGTATTTTTACGGAAGATGCTAAAATAGAACATTATATTATTTTAAAAGTTGTAGCAATGTGGTATTCGATAAAAAGAAGTTAAACATTATAAATAAATCAAATATTTTTAGTCATAAATATAGATAAAATGCAGATGGTTGATTGACAATCTTAAGATTGATATGTGGAGCGAATAGTTCTAATCAATGGAAAGATAATATTGTATTTATATTGATGATATTGGAAAGTAGTTATCTGTTAATAGCATTTTTGAATCAAGCAGCAATCTAAATTAAAATGGTTTGCTCACATAGAATGGATGGATACGAATCAACCGCCCAGGATGTTGTATTTGATGGCTATTGTTGATAGTAGAAGGAAGATTTGAAAAATAAAAATGATAATGTCGATAAAATGCTAGAATTAAGAGTTCGATAGAATTATGGTAATGGGTGAAGGCTAAAAGCCTCAGCAATTACAAGCGATGATTGTTGAGGCTTTCAATCTTCAGCCATTACCACTGCAGCAATTTCGCTGTTCCAGCGTTGTATCTTGTTTTTAAGATTTATTAAACGCATTTTTGCCACCAAAGAAACGTTCGACTATAGAATTTCACACGGCTTCCCTCTCCTCTATATTAAAATTAGTAAAAGACGGTCACTAGATCTATAATAGTGTCAGCCCGGTTATTTAGATCTTGGAAAATTCTACTTCGGAATTAAAAATCAAGGATCACTCACCGGGACTCTAAACATAGAAGTCAACCAGACGTAATCATCGGTGTCCTGGGTGGGTTGAGGATGCAAATAAAATTCGACTCCCGCAGATTTGTCCTCGGTTTTGGAAAATCGTTCCCTTTTACTAATTTGGCGCGCAATTCTTATCAACTTGTCCGGAATTATCTGGTCATTAATCGATTTTTCAAATGGAAAATAGGGAATTTTTCCGGCCGACAATCGATAATAATCGAGGGAATGCCAAAAGAAGTAGAAGAGGAACAAGTTTCCGACCAGACCGAGGAATAGAAAAATTACCAGGAAGTAAATAATCCTGATGTGTAGTTGACAATTCTGATGCAAACATCCGCTCATGATTCACTAGCGAACTACAATGCGAGAAAAAAAATAGCCAGTCGTCTTTCTTCGATTTACAGATGGCAGGGTGATAATTGCCAGATTTATTATAAACAAGTTCGAAGTTCATTGGCAGTTCCGAATATTATTTATGATTTTACTGTATTTCTATGGCTTAGTTAATATTCTGGTCACGTATTTCCCATTGGACAGTTTCTACGTAGTAGCATCTGGCAGTTTAAAATAGTGCGGTTTCATCATCCTTAGGTTTCATCACCTTTTAATGTCTTTGGTACAATTTATAGAATAACTAATATAAAAATAATGCAAAACCCATCTAATTAAAGTTTTTATATCGACTAATTACGAATTGGAATGACTTGGAAAAATTTAAAGTGGATTAAAGGATTCGAATTTCAAAACATTCCAAAGGTGGTTATAGCGCTGTTTTAGTCATTGGGCAATACGTATATTTCGTGATAAGTAATCGGCTGACATACTTAGCTCTTATCTGGATATAAAAATGGCAAGTTATTGTTCGCAACTGGGTATCAAGATCAAGACTTGGTTTCGAAAAATAGGAAGTCGCTGGTGGTACGAAAGGAAGCGAAACAGGTAAAATTACGTAATTTAACTCTTCCTGGCATTATTTGAATGGTTTCTATCGAACGATCTACCGATCGTCTTTTAGTGTAAGTCGATAATTTATAACAAATAATATAAATTAAAATTCCTCCTGTTATTCACCCGAAATGTCTTACGATAAGTGTAGAAGTGTCCAAGGTCGTTTTTTACCGTAATTGCATACTCTACAGATACAACTAGATAATTAATTAGAGACTTTGGTTGGTTTTGTCTCGTTTCCACTTTTAGGAAAGCCTCATTCGAATGTTTTACTTAGACATCAGAACTTTTCGACAAAATTCTTGTCAAAACGAGATAAAGGTAATAATTATAATTATTGTACTTTACCCATAAATAAATTCCAATTTGAAATTTTCGAAAGCAATAAATGTCCGAAGCAATAAAAAGGAAAATTTTTTCGAACTTTTTTGAACTTTAATCATTCGATCCCGATGGCGCATTCTAAATGAAAAGGTCAGGAAGAAACGCACAAATTTGGCTAATCACTTCATTTTCACTTTTTTTTTTTTTTAATGTGTGGATAAATATACAGATATATCGGAAAATAGAAGTTATACTGTATCGCAGTTAATATCTTTTCATTTATAAACGTTATCTTACGGATTAAAATCGGATGTATAAGTTATAAACGTCACCTCATAACAATTGATAATAAATAATTCATTGTATGGGCCAAGTTAAAGAATTAAAAAGAATTTAACACGTTATTCGGAAAAATATCGTGTTAAACTCTTAACGATTGATTAATCCTTCCGATTAATTGGCGATCTTTATATCGAATAATCTCAATAATTTTCTCATTTAAATGGGTTCTATCAATAGCGTATGAACCACTACTAAGCCCGTTTTTTTTAACTTAAATTTACCAAGGACGATCAAGATCATTATTGTTAAATAACTGCGAAATAATAATCAGTATAAGGATGTAAAAAATTTAGGAGGTTGGAAAGGTTTTGGCCTAAATTAGATGGTTTTTAGTCCAGAAACCGGTTAAGTTCTAAAAATATTTTTGCAAATGTATAAAGGTTGATGGAAAGATGGAACGATACAATAGGCCTATAACTCAATTTATTATAATGGTAACCTGACCAAATTAAATTTATAAGGCGATAATCATAATGAAAGTGTAACTATCTTTAGTGGAAAATACCCATTTAATTTTGAGAGATTTATAATCAGTGTGGCAATAGTTGGAAAGACGAGGATGACTAATCTAGTGACAAATTAGACGACGACAGTTTCGATATAATTAGTTATAAAATTAGTTAAGTCTATTGCTATCTTAATGCAGTATAAACAATATATACAGTATTTTTGAATAACCTTACTGGATATATTGGATATATATTTTATACATAATTGGGATTACTAACTATGGTTGTTGATATAAAAGATACGGTAACTGAAAATTATTTTTGATTAAGTCGAAAGATCCCTCTGGGCCAGAGCCTCAATGCAATCGCCCAACTAAAGTGACTGTGCTAAATAATAATATACTAAAGTCGCCATATACCGATTAATCTCCAACCTGGAGGTGTTAAAATTGTAACGGTGGGTGCGTAAACACGGCTACTAATCACCATACTCACATTCGTCATTGGTAAGCTATGGCAGTTTCGAGAATAGCATCAATAATTTTATCTCCAGCCATGGAAAACTGTTTGGGTAAAGTCGACAAAATATTATAATATTCCAAACCCAACCAACTTCTATCGGGCCCTAACTACTTTAGGATTAAACAATCAAATTAATGATAGCAATTCATCATTTTCCCATAATCGATTTTCTGTATTTAAATTAAAACATTTTGTAAGGTCTCCAAGGACGATAAGAACAGGCTTATGGCCACCTGCGGTCTGTGGAGTAAGAACAGGTAATGAGACTTAGACAACGACCATACAGAGAGACTACGTTTGTAACAACAAACAACTTCCTTTATTAGAGAGAGAGTTTACAAAAGTACATAAGCTGTGAACATATCTGGAGGATAAATACCTTTAGAATATAGAGAGTTAAAAATTAATTTCTTCTTTCTTTTTTCTCGCTTCGTTGGTAGTTGCGTTTATTGAGTGTTTCGACTCCTTCCGGCGTACGAGTTGAAGATGACAGAAGTTCTTATTCAAGTAGTGTCGAATCGAGGATGACAATCTTTTCTAATGTCTCTTTTAATCAGATGTCTTCTATTTCGTCTCTTAGATGAACACCGATTCTCCCAGAATATGTGCTCCGCTCTTTTCTAGACTTCTTCGTATGCAAAATTAACAAGGGCTTGACGAGTAACTGTCGTTATAATTTCGATCCCTTTCAGGCGAGCATCGACTTAAACTTCCTATTTTCTCCCTGGAGTGCGACCGACTACCAAATCCCGTCTCTGTTTCGAGGCAAATTCTTGATCCCTTTCGGTAAATAAATTGATCGTTTTCCTAGGGAGAAACATCTCTTGGTATCGTCTTTCTACCCTGGTTACGATTATTTCCTCGATCTGTTTATAACCGAACACCTTAATGTCATTCGACATCTAGTTTATGATTGTGGAGGACAAGGTTCTTCGAGTCGGTAATAATATAAACTATATATCGGTCGGATTACATATCTAAGGTGTCACTCTGGATTTCTTCCAATTATATCTGATGAAGAGGTTTAGAGTGACCTCTTATATCCGGCCCGAATTCCAGGTCTCCACAATTTTTAATACCAGCGGTGGTTGGCTGCGTGGAAACGTTTCGACTTTCCACTATGGAGGACCTGGGTTCGGAATGTCGTGTCGTACATGTTGAAAATATTTATCACGGAGTCCGTCCATCCCCGTGCTCCACTATCCCGCTGTCCCCTCCACCGGGATGGCAGCTGGTGGAAAGGCTTATTATGCCCCGTCAGTTAGTATTCTTACTAAATGGAAAGTAGCGTCATCTGTTGACTAAAAAGAATTTAAAAAAAGTACACTCGGAGACTGCGTTTTTGACAGTTTAAATTATAACTACTTAGTCGTATTGTCCTCTTAAAAATATAAGAAACAGATTTAATGAGATACGCAGGATGGAGATAAAAGCCAGCCTAACCAAAGAATATGGAGAAGAATGCGGGATAAATAATATTTTAAGATATAAGCGTTATATCCAGTCTGATAAAGCTCTGAGAGACCAACTACGTTAGAAATATAGCCACTTTTAGAAAGTATTTAACACAAAAGATTTTTGTATTTATCTATTTCTTAGTGGAAAGAAAGAAAACGATAGCCACCAGTGGAACGAGTTCTTGGTGCCTTTAGAAACGGTAGCGGGAAGAGAGAAGAATTTCTCATTGGAAACGCAATATTGTAAAAGCCATTCCACCGGATTTTTCGGAGATCACGATTTGGAAAGCACCGCTCGGACAGTGGACTCGGATTCCCCAGAAACAGTCGACGGAGAGTGGAATAGGACGGCAGGTCCCGGTATGCGCTATCTGGGCGGACGATCGTGGCCCAAAATCAGTGCCATGGCCGTCAGCAGTTGTCCTTCTAGGATTCAAACCGGAGACTGGTTCTTCCCCAAATTAGATGCAGAAACGGCCAGACGACCAGAAATATCAGTGGATGAGGTACCAGCCATCGACCGAGATACAACGGACGATGAAAAACCCCAATGGACGGTGAGTGTTATATTTTAATAAGTTATGAATCGACGTAAACATTAATACCGTTTCAAATCAACCAAATAACATAGCCAAATTTCCTCTGGCGGACAAAGTCTAATTAAATTTTCTTAACGATTATTTTTTGAATTAAAGCTATGGTGCCACTATATGTTGAGTTAAATTAATTAATTAAATTCTAAAATTTAATTAATTATTAACCCAACAGATGGTGGCACCATAGCTTTAATTCAAAAAATAATCGTTAAGAAAATTAGACTTTGTCCGCCAGAGGAAGTTTGGCTATGTTATTTGGTTGATTAATTCCTGATTAGGGTTAATATGAGTATTAATACCATTTCCTTTAGTGGTTTCCCGGAGACGACGATTTTCGAGAAAAAACGCCAGAAAACCACGGATGGGATATCGGTAGGTAAGTCATATCGGGTACAATCTAGCTGGTGATTCAAACTATCGATAGCCGAAAAATGTAATGTTCTTCTTCTTTTCAGTTTTCGGGATCAAGCCGCCCGCTCGGTAGAGTACGCGGTTAATTATCCAGACGACACCGGTAGAGTGGACCAGAGGGCGGTATCCAGCCAAGTTTGGAACCAAAGTAACTCGTGTCGCCACTCGTCCAACCTCCATCCCACCCTGGACCGAGATCCGGCTCGGCTGGAAGCGGCGGAAAGGATGCTGAAAGATATCATATTTGAAAACCAAGAGACAGATCCAAATCCCTCTGACCGGATTTCTGGCACCCGTCCTATCGTCATCGAAGGCGGTAAGGCGGGAAGAGCCCACTCTTCCACCCACTCGGATACCTCTGGAACGGGTCTTGATTGGGAAATGAGGAAGACACGATGCGTCTCTGATACCATGTGGAAGACGAACTGGTCGGTCGATCGTCAGACTTTCGATGATAACAGTGGACAGCTTTCGGAAACTTTGGCCGAATCTTCGAATATTTTGGAGAAGAAACTCCAATCCGATGAACTTTTGTGTCAAATTTCCACTTGACGTTAGTTGCTGCTTGGGGACATCGAATCGAAGTTGGTACTGGGATATCTATTTGGCCGCCATCCGTGGTTGGCTCGGTTGTATTTTTTCCACCAGAATAAAATAAATTATTTGTTTTTATAATTAAATTGTTTTATGACGACATTTAAATTCTCCAGACACTTAAATTCCGAATGGCCACCTGATACGACCTCGACTTACTGGTGAAATCCGGCACATCTCCAGATTTTCACCAATAGATTGGGGTTCACCCCATCTACCCATATGGGTTCCGATGCATAAATTTTTGATATAAGTCGAATTCTTACTAGTGAAGATACTTAAAAACTTAAAATTAAATCATAAAATCATCGACGGACCGTATTTCTCCGTTACCACAAAAATCCAGATGGGGATCCATTGATAGTGGGGACCAAAAAAAAAAATGAAAAATTACAATTAACTTCTTGCCCGTTGTCTAAGAATTAATCGTTTTGTAGCGTGAGTGAAATGAAAACAATAATAAATTATTTTAAGAATCATCAGTGCGATTCTTTGAAGATGGCATCTATTTGAAAACTCTCCCTTTGTTGTTTTCGCAGTTTGGCGCCAACGTGTTACCATAGATGGAAATGTATACTACAATAGATTATATGGATCCATTTTAAGTATTATCTTTGATTAGCTGCAGATAATTTTCTTTTGTAGGAAAAACGTTATGTATAGAACCGATTATTAATTATTTCGACTGACGTCACCGCTTACGAATCCGTAATTGAATAGCCGCCATAAAGGAGTGAGATCCATCTTTATAGTGATGGCAGTTCGATGTAAATAACTAAAAACAAGCCTGATCTTGATACTTTTAGCCTAGTTTCCAAGTTTTATCGTAGCACGTGGTTATCCAACCGTGTCAAGGTCGATTAAACCAAGTTTTATACGAAAGTTTATTCCATATGACTACATAAAATAAATACAAATATAATGTCTTCTTGGCCATTTATCGCCAAGAAGACATTATATTTGTATTTATTTAAATAAGTAATATCTGATACAATATTTGTAACTTCGATAAAAATAGATAGGTCCGTAATTAATTATTTATCGCTGTTTAATGTACTGTATAATGTATGATGTGGGACCTGCCTGACCATAGGAATGAGCTTTTGGCCTATCTGCGATTTGTGGAGCGAATAAGGACGGGTGATGAGACTTTACGACAGCAACACAGAGACTACATTGATAACTTTCTTTATTAAAGAGAGAATTTACAACGATTAAGAAGTCGATAGTGGTACCTTAGAAGGATAAATATTTTACTCTATTCAAGGTGAATAAAGTAAAAATATCCCTTTTAAAATTCTTTGTAATGTGTTCGGGTCCTTCGAGAGCTTTCCTCTGGTATTTGGTGAGTTTCTTCTTTTCAATTGAAGAACACTGTTTCTTCTGTTACTTTATCATCGAATGGATTATTTTGTTCTTTCTTTTTATCACCCTTTCTTTTTCTAGTTTGATATCGGAAAGAGAGGGGTTCGATCTGGATCTTCCTTTTCATTCTCTAATTTCTTCTTTTTTCTGAGTCTCTAAATAATTTTTTTTTTCCTTTGGATGGTTCGGGAAAAACCAAACTGCATAGTTTTTCTCTCTCTCATCGAATCTCTGGCCTAATTGATTTGCCTAAGTTCATCCATGCCTAAGTTTGACTTTCTTTTTCGAGCCTCGTCTCTGCACAGACGGACCTGTTGCTCCTCTTCAATCACACCGAACACCGCCTTTCTTTTTCCGGACTGTTCCAGACCCGCGAAAAAAACGGACTGGACTTTTTCCACCTTCTTATATATCATTGTTTTTCCCGAGAAAGATAATGTTCTTCACACATGCATGTTATTTTCTTATGTCGAATTCTTCGTGATATCTACGTGTAGCCTAATACTACTACTCAATTTCAATATTTTACTCTCTATTTGTTGTTTTGTTGTTGTTTTATTTTGTGGAGGACAGAGATCTTCGGTTCCTATGTACGATGTTTTCTTATCACATGTTGTCTCTAAGATGTTATTCCGTTCAAATTCTTTTTTTTTTTTTGTTTTGGAGAAATGTAGAGTGATACCTTTCATCAGGTCCGAATTTCGTGTGTCCATAGTAATTAGCATCAAAATTATTTTTCTGTACAGTAGTTTGTCATTTGCCAACCTGATACGCAAATGCACGAATAGCAACTATCCAGTTTCTTATTAACAGAATCATTACCGCCAAAATCCCAATCCTGCCATTTTTGTTTCGACTAAACTATTATTCATCCGCTATTATATTCCGGATAGAAATAATAGGAGGACAAATATGAAGGTCGGCCGGATGGCCGCGTGGTAAAGCTTTGGCTTACAACCCTGAAGATTTTTGTTTCGACTAAACTATTATTCATCCGCTATTATATTCCGGATAGAAATAATAGAAGGACAAATATGAAGTTTTAAATTCATTTAATTAAACTACGAACACCGCCAGATACAGAATATCCAATGAGGATATGGCGGCGTAATAAAACTAACCTAACCTAACAAATATGAAGTTTTAAATTCATTTAATTAAACTACGAACTTTTGAAATAGTCTATTTTTCTCCTCACACACACACTGCCATTCAACCGATTTCAGCCAAATTTCCAGTTAACTTAAAGGCAGTGACACACTGAACGCTTTGCGAAGCGAAGCAAAGATGACAGAAAAATTTGCATCCTTCGCTTCGCGTTGCATTGCACCGCAGCCTGTCTACATTGCATGTTTGGTGGATTTGCCGATAGAGGTCGTTTGTGGAGTGTGGTTTATTTGATATCAGAGAGAAGTGATTGTATATTTTCGGTATTCTTTTAATCTTATGTGTCATATAGATATAGTCTTTTTTGTACTTCTAAAACAAATTCTATATCTGAATTCCAGCCACACAGTTGAACTTTCGCCATTTTCCAAGTTTATAAAGCATTCATTTCTATTGGTTGATTGCTTCCTTCCCGTCTTGCCGCACCGTATTGTTCTCGCATGCTGATTGGTCAAAGTTCAACTTTTTCATCTTCTTTCGCACGGCTAGGGGCGTTAACTCGAGCAGCCCCACGAGAAAAGCTATTCTAAGACACTGTACATTCAGTGTGTCACGGCCTTCTCACATTTGGTACGCTGAAGCTAAGAGAAGAAAACCATATTAAAATCTAATTTTGTACAGTTCATAAAACATAAATGTCGGTAATAAATATATTTTTCTTAATTTTATTTTATTAAGTATCAAAATTAAACTGAAAATCGACACTTTATTTGATGATAGAAAAGTATATGAAATTAATAGAAGTTAAGTTCCTCTTACCATAACTGTTTTAGTAGAAAATTAGGCGATCAATAGAAAGTCGGCCCGGTGGTAGAAATATACTGGCCTGTCATACCAATTTTGGCGAAAATAAATCCGTAATTTTTCCAGATATGGAGTAAGAACATCATTTTTTACATATTTTACGCCCCCTTTCCAATCAGGAAGATTACTAAGGGGGCGGGGTCTGTTCCAACCACGGGCTGCACCCACACTAGTGGAGAGGAGCCGGATGGTGAAGGATGGGGATCACCGGGCCTGGCCCAGTACCCCGAAAAAATCAGGACCTCCTGCGTTGGACTGGCAACGCGTTACCACTCGGCCATCTGTCCGCCCCAGTAAGAACATTGTTACAGTATACAGACGTATAGTAAAAGTGCTACGACCGTCCAAAGAGTCATGTTCTGTGGTATTTCCAGCACGTAAGGGATGCTATGGATTTGTATAAATCAAGGAAGTTGAATGTGATGGAACATTCTATTCATTTCGGGTTGAGTATTTCTAGAGATTTGTCTTCAATTATTAGAAAATAGTCACGGCAGATCCAGGTTAGTCTATTCGTTGCGGATTTTACCTACTATTTTTTAGTGAAAAGAATGGAATTGAAACTAGCCACAAACTAAAGAACACCGACAAGGATGATCAGACCTACATGTGGATGAAAGAACAAATCAGAATAGAAGACATAATGATAGCACTTAGATGCAGTAAATGACGTTGGGCGGGCCACATAATTAGCTACATCTACAATAGATGGACAAAGAATCACAGAGTGGCAACCAGGCCAGGGAAAAGACATCTTGGCATAAGATACCAACCAGGCAGAGATGACACAAGAAAAATAATCGATTCCCGATAAAAGCAAATGGCGCGAGTATGCAAACAAAAACTGAGTCTTAAACATCCAGCCATGGATAAAAAATATAGATGACGATTGTAGTCAAATCACCTCATACTTCAAAGGCGAAACAGGATATTTAGGCTACAGTTTACGAATCACACCTGGCTGGCTCTTATTTTAGTTTTAAATCGTCTACCGAATAGCGCTGGTGATTATAAAAACATATTTCTTCGGTGTATACCTACTCGGCTTATATATTTATATTTTACATTTTTTCCCGTCGGATAATGTCGTTTCCGTTTTATTACCGACCATGTTTACATGGGAGAATTAATAAGGAGTTAAAAATGATCCAGAGTATATGAAAAAACAAAGTCAAGTAAATACAGTATTATTTTAAATTGCCCTTATTCTAAATTTAATAAAAGGTAATAAACAGAAAAAAAAGAGCCCCACACATTTTTCTGTTGAAGTTACATGGGCTCCTAAATCGCATCCTGTCTTCCTTCGGTCGTTTCAACCCATTTAAACTGATCGTCTGAAAATCTAGTTAAAATGAATCGTTTTATTCAAATACGCGTATATCCATAAAAATCAAGCTACGGATTGTCTTCTTCTATAGCAGTGGTCACTTCGACCTCTTCTTCCTCCATCACTTCGCCCTCTTCTTCCTCCATCACTTGCTTTCCTGTATAAATAAAAACATCCAAAAAGTTACTCTGATATCACCAATTTATAACTTTAAAATAATAACATGAATTTGATGTCACTTCGCCCTCTTCTTCCTCCATCACTTGCTTTCCTGTATAAATAAAAACATCCAAAAAATTACTCTGATATCACCAATTTATAACTTTAAAATAATAACATGAATTTAATGTTTTTTTTTTTTCAGCAAAGTGGCGGTTTGGTATCGATGTATTAGAGAAGTGAAAAATGGATTAATACTTGGCCACCCATTATAAGGCTTATGGTATAAGCCAATATATAATAATTTCCAACTCTGGCATAATTCAGCAGAATTATCCATAGAATTAAAAATTAGCCATGACAAACAGAACAGATTGATTCAACGACATTTGAAGTCTGTGATGGTTTTGTTCTCCAAATATTGTGTTACCGTCAAAACCCGAAATTAGTAAATACAGTAATTAGTAAGATATAGTAAAAGTGCTACGACTAAGTAGCACTAGTGTCTTAGTCAATTCTAGTATTGACTATTATTAACTGTCAATACTAGAATTCACTAAGACATTTTAGGGAAAACTGGAATTGACGGAAAAAAATTACTTTGTTTGCAATTATTTATAGTTTTTACTAGTTAAAAGCAGTTAGTGAAAGGCTTTCGATTTGTTCACTTTATGAAAAACCGAGCTTTTCATTCTGGAATAAAACAGTCGTCTTATCGAACCATGTTTGGCATAGGCATCGCGACTTCAGCATTGCCATCAGATGTTCTCGAAACATTGAAGATGAGGACGAATTCCAGATAGTCATCGAGAAGATGAATGCGCGACAGAACGTAGCTGAGACCCCTGCTGAAGAACATGAGACTGGTCCTAGTGGAGTTTACCTCACATCAACCAAGAGAGAAGCTCACGAAAATTTGTCTAAACAGGCCAAGAAAATGAAACGTATCTCCGATGCCACCCACCCCCTGTTGAAACAGGAGATAATTCCATAATCCCACTCACGGATATGGACAGAGTAAAAGAAGATTTTTGAAATATCATCGGAGTTGTGCTACAAAAAAAATGAAGATCTGCACAAAATCGGAATTAAGAATGGAAAGGTGGATAAATTATATTGCAATTAGGTTTTGTATCGTTTATGTATTTGTGACTAGAGAATGCCCAAAATATGATTATGAAAAAATATTTTTTATAGATCAGAATTTGACATTTAGCCGGAGAAGGTACTACATACAGATAATTTTTTGAGGATGGCAGTTAAGAAAGCGGCGATGGCATCAGCAGGGTTCACACATTGTGTTTGCGAGAAAGCTTGTATTTTGAAAACACACTTGTGCAAGAAAGAAATTCTCTAACTCTAAATGTCATAACAGTTTTCCTCGTGGAAACAAATAATGAGCATCATAAATATATTTCTTCTGTAAATTTCAGTTATTACATTCATAAATATATTTCTTTTACAGATTTCAATTACTATGCTTTTATATTTCGCTCTAACGCATGATTGCACGATTAGGAAGATATCAGACTTATTCTCGTAAAAGAAATTTTAGATAATACTAGTTTTCACTAGTCATATCGAGTTTTAACTAAAGAAGTTTTAATGAAAACCAGAAGTTTCTAACAAATGTAATGAATTCTAGTATTGACTAGTTAATACTAGTATTCACCAACGGCCTTTGTTCCAACTAGTTTCAACTAGGCAAATCGGATTTTAACTGATTTCGGGTTTGAACGGTAACATATGCACACAGTATGACCGAATGCAAGTTGGGTAAAAATAACTATGTTAGTCATGGTAAAATATTTTGTGAATCCTTTCAAATGAAGATCATATTATTCATAAGTGACAAGTACTGTAGTTTGACAGATATCACCGTTTTAATATTTCGAACGGTCGCCATTTTATAACGAGATCACTTATCAAAATCAAATACAGTACAATAATTGTTTTCTTTGGGAAATAAAGAATCACGTCTGAAAATTGGGATAATTCATCATACAGTATTTGGCTTTATAAATATAGTATTTCGATAACAGACAAATAGAAGACAGAATGAATGTATAAATATACTATATAATTATTTATTTGGCAAAAACCGATTTAAATATTTTAGATGATTTCCAAAAATTTTCGATACTCTTAAGTTTACAAAATATATCTAAAGATAAATGTACAGAAATATTTTAATTAAAGAATACTTACTAAAAATTGCAAAATTTCTGATAACCTGTATCGATTGGGTTTTATAAACTTTCGATACTCTTAAGTTTACAAAATATATCTAAAGATAAATGTACAGAAATATTTTAATGAAAGAATACTTACTAAAAATTGCAAAATTTCTGATAGCCCGTATCGATTGGGTTTTATAAAAGCATTGATATTGATATTGACCGTAATCTTGGTCATTAATCCAATTCAATGTAAGAGTGGTGAAAATATCGTCGTCGATTTTCTGGTACGAAATCTGATACTTAGCATTATTTTCAATCCTTTGGCCTCGGTGCAGCCAGTAAAATTCCTCAAAAGGATAGTGTTGTATATCGCACTTCATTTCCACTTTAGAATCGGGTTCCACCCAGTATAGGCGGGTTCCACCCAACAAATCGGGTTCACCTGTCTGATACGAAATCTGATACTTAGCATTATTTTCAATCCTTTGGCCTCGGTGCAGCCAGTGAAATTCCTTAAAAGGATAGTGTTGTATATCGCACTTCATTTCCACCTTAGAATCGGGTTCCACCCAGTATAGGCGGGCTCCACCCAACAAATCGGGTTCACCTATCCAATCGGTTATAGTGATTTTTATGCGGTGAGAAACTATAACAGCAATTTATTGGCTTTATGACCAGAATAATATTAAATGAAAAATATCGGAATATTAATTTTTCCACTTACAATACACTTCCAGTCGAAACTGTTTTGTATCTGGAAACGCTAAGCCGTTACTGGCGTAACAGATGTATGTGCCCTTATGATGCGGTCGCACCGGAAGAAAAGAAATGTTTTGATTGTGTAAAGAACTAGCTGTAAAAATTATATTTACTATTATATTATGTCGCTGACATTGATTGAGATATAGATTTTTACCAAAAGTGTCGTCTGGATAGGACAAGTTAGAACGATCTTTCACTTCCCAGGTATATTCCGGTGGGGGTATTCCGGTAGCCTTGCAGGATAAAACCACATTGGTTCCTTCTTGGACGTAGATCGTATCTTCATCATCGATATCTATTATCTTGGCCGGAACTATAAAATTAAATTCTTATTACAAAAGACAATATCTAAACTCTTACCAGAAAAATCATATACTTATTTTCTTACTTTTAAGAGTTTCCACTTCGGTGTCATTAATTTTATAAATAGAAATTCCAGGTGATCCTGCAAAATAGTATATATGCTATTGGTAAATAATTTATTTTATAAAGTGGCCACCAGCAATTTTTCAATGTATTTTCTCATTGACATAAATACATTTTAGCCATCGAAATTTAACTACCGTCATAATTAATCTAGAGATATATTACTGTAAAATATTATTAATTCGTATCATAAATTATCAACTTAATTTTATTTTCCTACCGTTGCTACCGAGTGTAAACAATGAAGAATGCGATTTATTCGAATGTTTAAATGCGGATCTTTCGATAATGCTTTATTCTTTAATATTGTGTGGTCATTTTACATAAATCAGTTATAAAATAACTGATTTATATAATTGAATGTTGTAGATAATAATCAGGTTTCGAAATAACTTACCGATGTCACCCTTGGGTCCAGGTTTTCCTGTTTGATGCAAAAGAACAGTTAGAGTAAACATTTGCTAAAATATTTAAAATTCGAATTATCTATTATTTACCAGGGTATCCTGGAAATCCCTTATCGCCTTTAGGACCTAATTTTAAAAAAATATTTTAAAAAGCTTCTAGTTAATTGTGAATCGATAAAATTCACTAGGTATTCTACTCGCTTAGATAATAGTAGTTACAGATTATAAATATAAAAATATATATAAATTAATCGTTATTTATCGTGATAGATAAAATGATACTATTTCATATAATTATCGATTACCTCGAAGTCCCGAAATTCCTGTAAGTCCGTCTAATCCCGGATAACCTCTAGGTCCGGGTAAACCTACAGAATAAAAATAAATAAATTTCGCTCATTTAATTACTCGATTAAAATTGTTCGATCGATGGAGATTTCGTAGTTTTCTTATATGAAACTTTACCATAAATTATTTTATAAAATATATCCAATTTTCATTCCGCTTTACATTCGCGGCGGGTATTACGAAACATTCAAGGTGCATTGTTAATGTACAATGCACCTTGAATGTTTCGTTATTTTGCTGTTTGATACGCGTTGATTAGCGTAATTATCTTAATGTCTGATAATCTCGTCATATATTAAGAGCGCGGTAAATATAGTCACTAGCATTCCAGTTGAGCACATTTTACATTCGAGGGTGCCATTTTGCTTTTAAAACTAATAATTTAAAAAGTTGTACAGGAATATTAAATACAGTGGTGCCTCGCAATTCGACGTCCCGCAATTCGTCGGTCTCGCAATTCGATATTTGAGTTTCGCGGATTGGCGCATGCGCGTGCATGGACTTGTGGTGATGTCATTCGCTATTTGTCAGTTCTTTTTGGGCTACTTTAGTGTTTGCTGAGTCATTTGCTATTTGTCAGTTCTTTTTGGGCTACTTTGGTGTTTGCCAGTCATTTGCTATTTGTCAGTTCTTGGACTACTTTGGTGTTTGCCCGTGTTGTTTGTGTTAATTTTCAATTCTAGGCTAATTTGGAGTTTATGTCATTTGCTATTTGTCAGTTCTTTTTGGGCTACTTTGGTGTTTGATGTCATTTGCTATTTGTCAGTTCTTTTTGGGCTAATTTGGTATTTACCTCATTTGCTATTTGTCAGTAGTTTTTGGGCTACTTTGATGTTTGCCCGTGTTGTTTGTGTTAATTTTCAATTCTACATTTTTCAGAAAGTAAAAAACTTGTAATTATTATTATTTTTTTTTTAGTGAAATGTAAGGATGGGTTCAAAGAGAACTGATCGAACTTGTAATTATTATTATTTTTTTTGAGTGAAATGTAAGGATGGGTTCAAAGAGAACTGATTGAAGGAATAATTCCGATAAGAACACTTGATTGAGCAAAGAGACGAAGAAAAAAAATGTAGATAAAGTGCAGAAAGATAGAACAATTAAAATATAACTCGAGTATGACGTTCCTAGGACAACTATGGCAACATTTTGCAACAGAGAGAAGATTATGGGTGCTAGGGTGCCTGCTGGAAGACTTCATTCCAACATCCAAGGGGTAATAAATTGTGTGTTGTGTATAAAATAGTGTATTTTGTAATTTAGTGTGTTATACAATAATAAAACACACAGAATAAAGTAAATAATATATCTTTCTCACCTCATCTGTTAAGGTAGTGGAATGGAGACCGATAACGAATTAATCTATTTTCCATAATCTTATATGGGAAATATTGTCCTGCAATTCGACAGTTTCTCAATTCAACATTGGGAAAATATTGCCTGCAATTCGACAGTTTCTCAATTCGACATTACTTCGGCGACGGATTAGTGACGAATTGCGAGGCACCACTATATTACCAAATCAAAATGGCCTAGTAACAAATATAGCATCAAAATGCATATGGTAGTTATCTTATATATTTTCACTGTATTTCGGAGATGGTCCAGTTTCCAAATCTTTGAAACGAGAAACTCCTAATTGCTCCAGTCGACCGGATGGCCGCGTGGTAAAGCTTTGGCTTACCACCCTGGAGGATCCGGATTCAAATCCGGGTCCCACACCTCCAATTTTTCAGGAGGAGTCCGAGCCCGGCCTGTTGAACCCCATCCTTCAACCATCCGGTTGACCCCATCATGGGTGCTGGCCAGCCTGTGATGGGAGCTATAAATGGCCGCCGCCAGATACAGAATATCCCATGAGGATATGGCCGCGTAATAAAACTAACCTAACCTAACTAACCTAATTGGTCCAAATTTATAAGTGTGTTAGATGATTCTGGATTCAAAGTTAAGATGATTCTGGAGTTAAGAAGATTCTGAAGTCAATGGTCAAATTATAAATGCCAAATATTTGATCTGACTAAATCCATTATAACGCGCCATCTTATAAGATTATTAAACAGGATTTTCGGGATATCATCGTAACAAATAACGAATGCTGTTGACAGTTCCATCTTTTATTCGCTGATAAACATCACCATTCGTCAGCCGGATGGCTGCGGTGGATGCGTGAATACGCTTCTATCCTGGAGGATCCGGGTTCGATTCTCGAATTGAGGCCCACACTTCTGATTTTTTCAGATGGGTTCGGGTCCAGCCGTTAAACTCCATCTTGCACTCGATTCTGACTAAATCCATTATAACGCGCCATCTTATAAGATTATTAAACAGGATTTTCGGGATACCATCGTAACAGATAACGAATGCTGTTGACAGTTCCATCTTTCATTCGCTGATAAACATCACCATTCGTCAGCCGGATGGCTGTGGTGGATGCGTGAATACGCTTCTATCCTGGAGGATCCGGGTTCGATTCTCGAATTGGGGCCCACACTTCTAATTTTTTCAGATGGGTCCGGGTCCAGCCGTTAAACTCCATCTTGCACTCGACGGCTGATCTCACCAGTATTGTGATGGCCGGCCCATGGTAGGAACAGGAATGTTCTACCGCTTAATATTTACACGGTGGTGAGCGACAACATTAGAAAACATCACCAATCGAGTAGCATAATCGAAAATAAATTATATAAAATTAATTGTTCAAAATTAATAATTAGTCGTAAGCTTCTAACCTGGAAGACCCAAAGGACCTGGCAAACCACTGTCACCTAAAGAAAGAATTATTTCAATATTAGTCAGCCAGCAAAATATTCTTCCGCTGATAAACTATGGACACACTATAAAATTTACCGATTAAACATTATCAATAAATTTTGTTTACGATTCAATAAAGATAAAATAAAATATTAGAATCGATTTTTTATTTGTATCTGTTCCTTTTTAATTCTCGGTGAAAAAGATAGGAATTTTAAAATTTTTTTAATAAAAGAAAGGAAGGAATTGTTAAAAACCAAGGAAGAAAATTTGAATATAATGATGATAAGAGAAATCTTATAAAAAGAAATGAATATATCTAAAGCAGTCATAGTTCTACAAGAAACCCAAGCCTAGAAAATTTGGAAACAGATTGTCAAATTTCAGCGTTTATATATAAATGATCAAAACCGGATATTTTCGAAATCACAACGAAAACCAGCAAATTAACCATTTAAAATTAATATCTCAGATTTTTATTCGAATCGGTGTGCGGCTATGGTCCAGAAAATTTACAGTTAGAATATTATATACTGCATCTAATTTGGAACCAGCCAAATGGTAAATTTATCTTAGAATATTTCTACCAGTCGGTTGATATATTTTTCTCTAATTTGAACGAGCAATTTTGGAACGATAGCACTCATTGGCGCTACCATGGGAACTTATTACACCATGACTAGCTTACACGCAATAATTATGTTAAATTTATGCATTTAAAAGAGTGGTGTTCAACCTTTCTTACTATGCGAGTTATTTTTCTATACTAAGTTATTCGGCCATCTACTCTCTTCTAAAGATCACGTTCCCCAACCTGATATCCGATTAGGTACCGTAAACTGGGGTGACTTTGGCCCAATTTTGGAAACATGTTTCTGTTTTAAATTTCTTACCAATTTTTAAAGATATAACAAAAAACAAAAAAAATATAAATAAAAAAATGTTTTTTTGTTACATCTTTAAAAATTGGTGAGAAATTTAAAACAGAAACATGTTTCCAAAATTGGGCCAAAGCCACCCTAATGGGCTAAAGTCACCCCAGTTTACAGCATAACTATGCAGTTGAATGCACTCATTAACTTGGAGGGACCCACTCTCCCAGCCCTAAAATCTTTATTTGTGTATTCAAAAATTTATTTATCCCTTTTAATTATTTTAATTCAACAAATAAAACAAATGTATTGAAATAAAATATTTATTTATGTATTTTAGAAAATCAAAGTTAGAAAAAACAACACATTGATTTCAGACTCATAAGTTACAGGAAATGCTGATTGATTAAAAAGAAGTTAATGTGAAATTTGGCATTGTTTGGTGCTGGCAATACTGTATTTTCATCATCAGGTCAATACGAAGAAGTGACAAATGGCAGACCATCATCCAAATGATCATTTGTCATTTAGTTTCTCGAGTTTTTATGACGTTGCTATTTGAAAAAGAGGATTATAAGTATGTCGATTCGAAACACGACAGAATTTTTGGCGCAATATCAGCTAATATTGGAAATTTTTCGTGCGTATACTTCCAAATGATAAGAAAATTAGTGATTTGACAATTTTAACTAAAAATAAATAAACAATAGCCATACACATAAAGAGAATTAAAAAATGATACAAAGTAATGATAAATCAATTATTATGTTTTCAGTTTTAATTAAATTTGCAAGGGGGAATCGACTTGAGAGTAATAAACAAAAGATCGATCCCATAATGATAAATCAATTATTATGTTTTCAGTTTTAATTAAATTTGCAAGGAGGAATCGACTTGAGAGTAATAAACAAAAGATCGATCGCAAAAATCGCTCTGCGATCGACGAGTTGAACACCCCTGATATACAGTACAGGTTAACAATCAAAAATCCAGCAATATCGGAACCTGAGGATTGCTGGATTTTCGAAAATTTCGGATTTTTGATGTATATACATGCTATATATATTTAACAAAAAAGGACTATTTTTACAGTGCTTTAAGGAAAAAAATTAAACACTAAATAAAAAGCAATTGAAATTTTAATGTTCAATAACTACATAAAAGACTGTAGTTCTACATAATTTTAATTCAACTAAATAAAATAGTTCTCCAGCATTTTAATTCGTTACTGTACTCTCGGGAAAAAAGTTAAAAGATTTTATATAATGAAAATAAGCAATAAAAAAAAGCCAGGAAAAAGGCCAACATATTAAAAAAATTTCTAACGCGAACCATGTCTAAAAAAAGACAAAAAGAATTCATTTCCCATCAAAAAAGCCAATCTGGCAACGTGATAGCAACGTGACCAAACATGATTCTGGAGTACAGCGCCGTCGAAACATAAACGGTGTCTCCTGAAAACAATGGCGCGCCAACGCGGTAAATTTAATAATGCGCTCCGACATTCGTGCCGAAAAACTGATGGAACCGGAATATCGATTGCCAGATTTTTGATTATCAACCTGTATTCCTAATTGTTTTATTCTTACTGGTTGTGGCTGTTATGAACGATGATGGATCTATTCCCATCCGAAAACGCTTTTGGATTTAGAAATTCTGCTAAATTTAGAATTCAGTCTTTCTTCCGATTACTTTGTTTCCTTTACTTTAGATATATTGGAACTTTTTTAAACTTAAAAATAATATTTAATCTTAAAAAGATTTTAAGATTATATCAACCAACAACGATATTAGTTAAATAAATGTGTTAATCGCACAATATACAAATACAGTATTTACTAAAGAATTATTCGTACCTTTGTCACCTTTCAGGCCCGGTAGACCCATTGTTCCAGGATAACCTAAAATCCGAAGTTTTAGATTGAAATATTTTACTGCATTTAATTATTAGAAAAACTTACCGTGCAAACCATTTTCTATTGCGCAATAGTCTTGAAGAATAGACGAACAATATCTATTAAGCTTGGTTACCTAAAGGAACATAATAAATGAAATCATCTACCAACAAACCGGATAAAATCGTCTAATTAAAGGACACATCTAGTCCAGGATATTTATAAATTAACTTAGGAATAATGCAAAAAAGATGGTCGAATGCAATCATTCCCCCTACTACTGCTCCCAACGTAAAAACCGCATAAAGTAGTGGATGAGTAGAACTTTGGGAAACTTACAGGGATGTTAAACAGCTCTTCATCCGTAGACCTGCGACGAAGTTTGGAGGAAGAGACATCTTTTTCTTCCTGGTCACGATGAGTAAATCCGTTAAGTTTCTCAGGAATAACAGCAGAGTGGATTATTTCCTCCGATTCCAAAACTGGATGCGGTTGGTCCGACCAACCAGGAATTGGGGAAGAACTACGAGAGAAACAGAAAAGCAGCGAATTAGTCGCTAGACCGACAAACAACAAGATGAGTAAATAGATGATAGCGACGTGTCGCCGATAATGATCGTTCCCGTCTTTCATAGTTAGCGACGCTACAAATACTAAAAGGAAGACGAGGGAGAGCCGGCTCGGCCAACAAAACACTTTATTATAAACAGACAATTTATTTATATGGAAAGTTTCGATGAGTTCATAGTACAAACTTTCCTATTGGCAGCAGATTTTTATCTATTCAGCCATTTACCGTATTCAACTGTAATAGAAAAGGATGAATATTCATATATCACTTTATAGAAATGCTGCGGAACAGCCAAACAACAGTTATATTGCAGTGTAATGCTGCAATCGGTATATCAGGCGTAACGCAGTTTTCTTTAAAGTCATTAAACGCTAATAGAAAACGGTTAAAGAAAAGCAGGATGAATTTAATTTCTTTATCATATTTAATATAATTCTTTCATTGATGGGGAAAAGTAAATGTAATGTGAAAAGTATAACATCCGTATAGGTGATAAGTTTAAAATATTAACCCAGAATGTAAATACGTGTATTACTACAGGATGGCCAAAAAGTCACAAGACCATATACCAGTGGTGTTCAACCTTTTTTACTATGCGAGCTGTATACTGTTATTCGGCCATCTACTTTTTTTATATAGATCACATTCCCCTAACCCGATATTGATTACACACAACTTTGCAATTAAATGGGCTCATTCACTTCGGAGGACCTATTCTTCTAACTCCTGAAAACTTTAAAGAAATTAAAAACTTTATTTATATACAGTATTTAAAAGTCTATTTATCGCTTTTAATTATTTTAATACACCATACCAGTGGTGTTCAACCTTTTTTACTATGCGAGCTACTTTTCTATACTGTTATTCGGCCATCTACTTTTTTTTATATAGATCACATTCCCCTAACCCGATATTGATTACACACAACTTTGCAATTAAATGCGCTCATTCACTTCGGAGGACCTATTCTCCCAACTCCTGAAAACTTTAAAGAAATTAAAAACTTTATTTATATATTTAAAAGTCTATTTATCGCTTTTAATTATTTTAATACAACAAATATATTGGAATAAATTATTTCTTTCTCTATTTTTTGGAAAACCAATGTTAGAAAAAACAATAGATTGTTTACATATTCGTAAGTTACGGGAAATGCTGGCTGATTAAAAAGAAGTTAATGTGAAATTTGGCAATATCTTCATAGTCGGATTGATACGAAGAAGTTGCCAATGGCAGACAATCATCCAAATGATCATTTGTAATTTGGTTTCTAGATTGTTTATGACGTTGATATTTGAAAAAGCGGATTCTGACAAGTATGTAGATCTGAAACACGACAGAAATTTTGGCACAATATCACTTAATATTGGAAACTTTTCGTGTGTTTCGTATATTTCCGACTGATAAGAAAATTATTGATTTGACAATTTTAACAAAAAATAAATAAACAACAACCATACACTTAAAGAGAATTAAAAAAATAATACAAAATAATGATAAATAAAATATTATGTTTCCAGTTTTAATTAAATTTTTAAGTAAGGACGAATAAACAAGAGATCGACTAAAAATCGTTCTGCGATCGACGGATTGAACACTACTGCCATATACAAATAGAATAATTCTTTTATGTATTAAAAATTCACATAAACAATAAACATAATTCTTGGAAATTATTTTTAGTTAGTTTCGTAGATTATGTCCTTCAAATAGCCACCATTTTTTTCTTGACAGTGGCGGCCTCTTTCTAAAGTGTGCTCCGTTACCTCTGGTAATGTTTCTAAGATAAAATTGGATTATTTTTACTCGTTGCTCCTTCGTGAATTTCTCCATAACAATTTTCCAATCTGAAAAATAGAATTGGAAAATATATTTAATAATGTTTTTTTGCAAAAAATTTGAAAAAAAATTAATAGCTAAAAAAGTTGTTACATTTTAAAATGGTTTAGTGACTTTTGGACCACTCTGTATAAATTCATATATTGATAAATTTTTTACAAAACATAAAAAAGGAACTGTAGTTTGATTTCTAGTAGAATATAATAAATATTTGTTACGCGGTTATGAATTACAGAACATTTTAATCATTCCACCAATTTAATCAGTTAATGTTTTGTTTAATTAGAATATTATCAATTTTGGGTCAGTTGGAAGTGTTTTCTATTTTATTTGTTAATGTAAGGTGTGTTAGACGAATAGTTCATTTTTTTAAGTTTAATTTTATTTTTTTGGAATGCCAAAACAATTAAATTGAGAAAAACAAAAATATCCTTAACTATAACACTACCGTTAACATCCATTAAGTGCGCGATAATTATTTTATGTCAAAATTAAAACGATATAATTATTTCACTTTTAAAACGATATCGGTGGCTACCTATTCAAACCAGTGTGGCGAAACGCTTTTCTGGAACTAACTAATTAATCTTTCGTTATGCTGAACTTAATTATCATCAGATGACATCCGATCCAGACGATTTCTGTCAAAAAACAGTCGAAAGTCAAAAGTACAGCAGCGATACAAAAAATTGCTACAACGTTATTTGGGTAAAGAGTTTATACAAATGAAATCCTCTAATTCGGAGGTTCCCAAAGTTTTGCCTAAGTAGGCCAAATTGTAAATTCCAAAATATTTGGCCGGCCAAAAAAAAAGTGTTATGGAAAAATACGTTCAAAATCGATAAAAAGTTAGACACGAGAGATTTATAATAATTTTATAGCGTAATCGTTCTTTATTTATGACAATAATTACTTTTTATTACAAACTGTTTAAAATAATACATTTCAAAATTAATTTAAAAAATAAATTAATTTCAAATAAAAAAATAAAAAATAATAATAAATTCATTAATCTGAAGTGTGTGACTTGTGCAGTTGTTGCTTTCTTTTAATAATATCATTGAGCTTTGGTTTACCTTACCACAGCTTGTAAAAGTTTATAGTTAATTTTGATCTCAATTTGGACATATTAATATTCACGATTGAGAAAGTTTTTCGCATATATAAGTGCTTCCAAATAACGATAACATATTTGGAAGCTATTTATCTTCAAATGTGAGACTATTTTTATCTTCAAATGTGGCCCAAAGAAGACAAAAAATTGGATACCCTTCATATAGACAGATATTGCATAAATATTTAGGCAGATTTTGGTCCGCTGCAGTTTTAATAATTTTTATTAAAAATGATTAAAACATAACTGTGGTAGACCAAAACATTATCGTAGTTATTTTTTAAATATTGGTAGCTATAAAAAATGTTTTATCGCTACTAACTGGTATGAGGATATTCACCATATAGTTTTTGCAATATTAAAAGAACTAACTATTGTTTTTAATAAGGATCCATCGGCGAGATATGGTATATTGAAATGAATTAGGTCCACATTTCTAGTGATATTTATATGAAAGGTTATTATTTATAGAGTAGGGGCACTCTTCTACATTTAAAACACCGCTAGAATACATAAAAATTATGATTAGACGGTTTAATTAATATTAAAAATACGAGTTAGGTACCTTATCAAAGGTCAAAGTTTCCAGAGAAATTCTAAAAAATTATTAATTCTACCACATTAACATCTTCGTTAAGGTTTATATTATAATAATTATTTATTTTAAAGTAGAACTACAGTGTTTCGTAAAGAGTATAGGTAGGCCTCGATTAGTGCGAATAATTGGTTCCACGAATTTCTCGCACTAATCGAAGTATTAATTCTATGGAAAATATGGTAATTGGTTCTTGTTTTGTGAGATTCCGGCCATTAGCTAACTTCACAATGAATAACTACAATAAACTTAACACTAATTGTTTAAGAAATATTTATTTTCATATTTTACATCATTGTTCATCATCTAAATTAATAACTTACCAGGAATTGCGTCTCATATCATCATCAAAC
>AYEL01091689.1:0-33387 GCA_000484575.1 Olivierus martensii | reverse complement strand
AACTGTTACCTGCTACGATGTTGGGCTTCTGATTAGTAATAAATAACTTTTATAATAAACTTCATGGCTAATAGAATCATTACCATGTCAAAGTATAGCTTTTACCGTATACTAATATAGTTTTTTTATTAATTAAAGCACTTAATCCATTGGTTTTCTGTGGTCAATTTTAACATTGATTTTTTATTTCTCCATTAAGTCATCTCGGTTGTCGCCTGGCATCATACTGAAGTCGTATTTGGTAATGTTTTGTGACGTCAGTACGCGTAACGGGAAAAAAAAGGAGCATTTTGGATTGTATACTGGCCAGATACATATCACCATCTCAATTGCACTCTATACCGAATTTCTCCATCCGTGCTCCTCTGTAGTTTGTAATTACTTATCTAAACAACAGGTATTTGAATTTTTTCACCCTTTCAATTCTTCGATCTATTATTAATAACGGTTACTACCATTAGTTCTGGTCTAGTTTTATTGTAAATTAAGAATATTTCTTGTAAATTTTTTTAACTTGGAAGAAATTCAAACTGACACCATTAATTATACCAAATTTCATGAAAATCGATCCGGAAATTTTCGAGATACGAATGAATATCGACATTGACACTTATAGATAGATATTTTCAGTTTTTTTAGCCTGAATAGCAAAAGAAATGAAGAATTATCAATACGCAGTACCATTCCTAATATGGATTTATGATCATTAACATAAACATAGATGTAGTTTATTCGTCTGTATTTATTATATACGAAAATGGTATTTTATCCACAGGTGTGACAAATCACAAAATTGAATCGAAAAGTTTTTACCTTACCATACGGGAAAATAAAAAAGAATAAAGTTTTAGGCCGATTTTCGATATCAGATAATTACCAAAACGATACATACATTCTATTTCTTACTTTAAGATAGCTGTAATGACGAAAGTATACTGTCTCGACCATAATTATTATTTGACTAATACCCGCATTAAATTATTTATTTGATCATAATAAGTTTTCATAAAAATGTACAATGTTTATGTGATATTAAAGCGATAATGATAATTTTCTGTTACCTGTACTTTATTTATTTATATCAACCATAAAATCTATCGATAGTTTTTGAAGGTTGATACCGAAATATTCAAATTTAATTTTTGATGGTATATTAGTGGAAAATTCTATTAATGGTGGATGATCGATATTTTCGAGATGTACTGTATTTTCTATTACCTACTATGGTTAGAAATTGAAGTCGGCGTACAAATGATATTATTCATCCACAGCTTGGAGCAGCAATCTTTTAATATTACTACAGAAATACATAAGACAACCTTCTCTTTTTTTGACGCGTGTATAATAACTGGAGAAATTAAGAATAGAGAATATCTATAGTTGAAAAACCGCAACACCAATGACATTTATTACCTTATTTTATCTACAATCGTCTACTAAATATCCTTGTAAATTATAGCGACACTTATTTTTTATATTTTTAGACTTCTTTCCGTTTAATATAGATGGGTTAGAGGCTAATTGATTAAAACTTAAAGTGATTCCATACTACGAGTTAATCCTCGGATTAAATCCCAAACAAACTGAAGTAGGGTAAATATATTTTAAAATGACATTAGTCGAGTAAAGGAATGTTACTTAAGAAGAGTTCCTTAGATAATTTGATGATAAAACGCATCCTATCTTCTTTCGATCATTTAAATCCGATTAAGCCCATCTTTGGAATATCCGAATCATATGAATCATATTTTTTAATAGGGTAAGTCGATAACAATAAAGTTATGGTTGGTCTAAGTCTTCATCATCCTCTTCGTTTGGAATTTCCTTCCCTATATAAGTAAAACAAATAAAAAAATATTCAAAAATGCCGAATTTGCTCGAAATAATAATTCTAGTACAGACACTATTTAATAAAAAAATTATTCAGAATATTTATATACGCTTTAAATATAGTTTAAGTAGGTAGTAAAATTCATTCCAAAGTTAAAATAATGCATAAATCAATTTTACTCTTCGATATAACATTCGAAAGTCTGCAGTGGTAAGAATAAAATAACACCTGTAAACCTATTGTTTTTCTGTTTCGGCAGATGGAATGTGTCTTTAATACTGGAATAATGATAATTTATCTGATTATAATTCATTATTGGCGGTAATAAAGGTCGATTATCTTTTTCTATAGTGGAGAAGACACTAGTAGTATGAAAGAAGAAATTTATTACCTGGTAACCTGAAAGGTGATCGATAGAGACAGATCTCGGGCAGTCGACTCGTTAACAAATTTGGATAAATCGAAGTATTTATCGCATTGACAATGACAAGTTACGCCCAGATGTTTTGAGCTATTAAGATGCTCATTTACACTTCCGTTACACTTGTGGAACGTCGATTTTTACCCAGCTCCATTCCCCCTAACCGAATTTATGGAAATTTTTATGTCATCATTTTATGATAAATTTTATTGAAAAACATGGAGTTGTTCTGTGAAATTTTTGGAGAAATTCTCGTTTTTAAATGGAGGCCGAGAAACGCTAGTTTCAATAAAGAATTGGGAAAAATCAACGCTTCCAACGTTGGTTGGTTGTGTCCACTTATCAAAAAGATTGACATTTTGTCGCGAAATTCTTCGAGAAATTTAAGTTTCAATTTCGCGGTTAAATAAATGGCAACTTTCCAATATTTTGAATTATTTCTGAATAAATTTATGGCATTACGTTTTCTGTTGTATTGGATAAACATATTTGATCTACATAAATAGAATTTCCATTATTTAATATAAAGTGATCCGAGGAATTTTATGTGATTATTTAATGTGTGATAATTGAATCCTGGCGTAAAGAATTTTTTTTTTAATTTCGAATTAGGCCGTGGTGCGAAGGGATCGATTGTAAAGTTTAAAATTTCGAACTTGGCCATGATGTGAAGGACCCAATTGGAGAATTTAATAGTAACACGGTATGACAGAAGAGAATGATCTATAAAAATTCGAAGTCTCGTCATGTTTTTGCGCTCGAGATATTTGGTGGATGATCATTATCACTGAATTCGAAAAAAGTAACTAGGCGAAATCATGGTAAAATATGCTAAAAATCCTCCCATATGACTGTAATATTTTTCTTTATGTCACCACTGCCGTAGTTTGAGGATTATTGGCATTTTAATATGTTCGAGGCCTCCATCTAATAAAGAAACCACTTACCTACCTCAAAATTATCGAGTATGTTGGTTGGATAATAAAGAATAACTTGGTAAAATTACAGATATATCTAAAGATAAATGCGCGAGAACTTTTTAGGTGAAAGAATACTTACGAAAAATTGAAAAATTTCCGAAAAATTCTTTCATTCCGGATTTGTAGAAGCACTGATATTGGTCTGGACCGTAATCTTCGTTATCGACCCAATTCAGTTTTAGAGTCGTCGAAATTTCGTCTCCGATTTGCTGGAGCCACATCTGATACTAAGCACTGATATTGGTCTGGACCGTAATCTTCGTTATCGACCCAATTCAGTTTTAGAGTAGTCGAAGTTTCGTCTCCGATTTTCTGGAGCCACATCTGATATTGAGAATTTTTTTCGATCCTTTGGCCTCGGCGCAACCAGTAAACATCGTCAAAAGGATAAGCTTTCATAAGGCACTTCAATTCCACCTTAGAATCGCGTTCCACCCAGTGATCGGAGGTATCGATTTTAATGTCGTGAGAATCTACAATATTAAATTTTTGACTTTATAACCAGAGTTATGTTAAATGCAAAATATTAGAACATTAATTTTTCCACTTACAATGCACTTCCAGTCGAACGCGTTTCATATCTGGAAGCGCTAAACCGTTACTGGCGTAACAGATGTATGTACCAGTATGATGTGGCAGCACAGGAACAAAAGATATATTTTCGGTATGTAAAGAATTAACTGCGAAAAAGTTATATTATTGTTATATTATGGTGCTAGATATAGATCGAGATATAGATTTTACCGAAAGTTTTATGGTGATATAACAATCTGATAGGATCTTCCATTTTCCAGGTATATTCCGGTTCCGGTACTCCGGTAGCCTTGCAGGATAAAACCACGTCGGTTCCTTCTTGGACGACAACCTTATCTATTTCATCTTTATCTATTATCTGAGCCGGAACTATAAAATTAAATTCTTATTATAAATGGCAATATCTGAACTCTTACTAGGAAATTATTTTCGTACTTAAAAGAGTTTCCAATTCGGTGTCGTTAATTTTATAAATAGAAATTCCAGGTGAGCCTGCAAAAATTACACATAGGTTATTAGTGAATAATTTGGAATATCGAATTTATTTAATTAAATCTACATAAAATAAAATTCGAATATAAGCTTTACCTTTGGAACCTTTCGGTTCGATCCTTCCTGTTGCGTAGAAAAGAGTAACTGGAGTAAGTATTTTCTAAAATACTTATTCTAAAAAATTATTTTAAATGGCAATTATTTACCAGGATTTCCTGGAGCCCCCGTCAAACCTTTTAAACCTAATTAAATCAGAAAATTTTTGTTAAAAGGTTTCTGGTGTCTGGAAATTAGTATAAAGTTGGCCCAGTCTCCTTTTTCTTAGAAAAACTCTTACAAGTTAGATGATAGTTATCGATTATATGATAAGTATAAAAATAGATAACTAATGGTCATTTAACTATCACTTACCCATGGGTCCTGCTGGTCCTGAAAATCCATCCAATCCTCGATCGCCTTTATGTCCACGTAAACCTAGAAAATAAATATAAAGAGATTTCGATGATTAAATTACTCGAGTAAAATTATCCCATCAGTAGAAATTTCTTAGTTTTGTTATGTGAAACTGTACCATAAATTATTTTACAAAATAAATGTAATTCTCATTCTAGATTTTATGTGTTAGTGGTGGGTACTACCAACACACAATTGATGTAATTCGTTATTCGTTAGTAGGCCAGACCAAGCGTTTGAATTCTGTGTTAAATATTTACGAGTTGTATCTTATACCGAGATATCTGGTATCCAATAATTTTGCCAGAAATAATTGTAATTACTACGATATTATTATTTTTTATTTTGTCATTTTTTTAATGTGATGTTCGAATACTGTAAGTAAATTTCCGGAAAAATCGCCATATTAATCTAAAAACACAAAAATTCGTGTCGATTAATGTAAGTGTTCTAGGAATTACGAACTATTCGACCATGTATTTTTTGAAATTTTTAATCGATGGACTAGCCACGAAAATATATCGTGAAAAATACGCGTGGTTATACTCGACGACAGTATCGAAAGGCAGTATTAAGTCTATTGGATTTCATAGACTTAATACTGTCTTCCGATGTTGTCGTCAAGTATGGTTATTTAATGTGTTGGTCACTATTTGGAGATAGCCGCTTTTCCACCTGCATTTTTGGCATTAAATAAAATAAGGAATTTATAGTGGCTCCAATTAGTGAAATGTTTCACGCTACGGCATATACTGTATTGTGATGTATTCAATAGTTCTGATAAGCGTAAGAGTAGATTTGAGTTACGAACTGTTGGCCTGATAAAAAATTCCTCAACTCATTCCCTATTACTAAGGAAACATCTGGCATTTTATTATTCATATTGTGCCATCTATATCCAAGGGATACCTCGGTGGATCCGGATGCCGGCCATCCGGTAATCTGTTATTCTTATAGTCGAAATGTAGTTACAACTGATAGCAGTTTGGTTGTTGCGTCTGAAAACGTCCCGATCTATCATAATACTCCATCCTACAGAAAACTATTGATACCTTTTCCAGACGACGAGTAATAGCGAATATTGTCTGTAATTCTCTCTTTCATTAGTGACCAATATATAAGACGAGAATACATTCTATGAAATGAATTGTTTTTAACCAGATGAAATAATATTAAGAACCAACGAAATATTACTCGTAACTTACTAACCTGGCCGACCTCGTAAACCCGGATCACCTACGGAAAAAAAAGAAAAATATTTAATTCTTTAAATTTCTTCAGCAAGTCATAAATATTAAGCAACAAAAATAAATAGTAAGAAAAATACTTTATTCCCTGTGTGGTTAAACCCACTTTCCACCCCATGGATACTAAGTGGCCAGGTATTTCACTGTCCACTTTGGGTCGCCCTTTCCCTGATGGGATTGGAGGGACGAACCTGGATCCTCCTAAAAAACTGGAGATGTGAGATCCGGGAATTGAACTGGAGACCTCCAGACTGAATGCTTCCAGCGAGTTAGAAAATCATTTTCTTAAACCTGCCAGTGTGTTTTTGTCTAATTTTGATGAAGAACAAGAATTTTAATAAAAAGAAAGAAGAAATTTCTTGAGATATTTCCTTAGTTTAAAATATAATTTTGGTGAAGGATGTTAAAAACGAAGAGGAAAATTTGAAGAAAATGGAAATAAGAAAAATCTTAAGAAAACGAGTGTATCTATAATTCTATAATATAGAATTGTATATAATATTTAATGTATGCGGAATAATGTGTATAATATACTTTATATGTTTATAATTCTATAATATATGCGAGTAACAGCCATAATTCTGCCAGAAACGAAGAGAATTGATTACAGAGTCACCAATTACCATATCAGCTACTGTATCATCAAAATCCGATCGAAAGTTGGGTGTACCTGTGGAATCGCACAAAAATCGTTTAAGATTAATTTCCCAAATTTTGATTCAAATTTTGAGGTAACTGGAAAGGTTTAGAGTTGGATTATAACCTATGGGGAATGTATCATTTGAAGTGAGTCAAATGCTACATTTATCTAAAAATATGGCGACAAATCGCTTTAAAGATTTTCCTCTAATTTCAACCGGCAATTCCCAAAAGAATTAATTGGCAGTTTTGAACCAATTAATTCTTTTCGGAATTGCCGGAAATTATTAAATTATTTGATTATTCCGGAAAATTGAAGCTGCCGGATCAACGTATACGCCATCAAAATCATCTTCCAGGACATATCCTCTTTATCGATGCTAGAATTTATTAGTTTAACAGTTATTAAGAAAATTCTCAGAAATTTGAAAACTGCCTTTTAGAATTGTAGTCATCATGGTCAACTACTAGGCTGGATAATCCTTTTAAATTTCTTATAAATATGTTCATTAATTCGAAATACTTTAAACGGCTTACTCCAGAGTTTAATTTTATGTTATTTTTAAAGAAATGACCTATATTTTAGTTGGGTATTAACAATTCACTATAAATAAAATTAAATATGTGATGTAATTCTTTGCTAATAGCAAATTTTCCTGTCATCATCTTTACGCTAGTATTATTGAGCCTATCATACTGAAAGCATTTTTTATATAAACAATATCCACACCGATAGTATTATTAATATTAAATATTAACTTTGGAACTTTGGAACTTTGTAATTTTTCCATTTTGAATGGTTTATTTATACATGCAGATACACAAATTCCTACTAGATATGGCTATGGTGCTCCGTCGTTGTTGGATTTTGTCCTAACGACGGCGGAGGGCCTTGAATTTGAGGTAGGCCCTAACATGATATCTGATCATCATCCGATTAGCATTCTTTTTAAGAAAAAAATGTTTGAATCGGAAAATAATGAAACTAAATGTTTAATAACATGAAAAAGAGATTTATTAAAAGAAAATAAATATTATTTAAAAATGGACAATCGCTTTATTAGTAATAGAAGTCAAATCAAAAATTTGACTTCAAAAATAAAGCAAAATATAAGAAATGATGAGAGAGATTTTTATAATAAACAATTCCAGGATTGTAGGAATCCTGCTGAATTTTGGAGACAAATTAATAAATTACCTTATTCAATTTTGAATAAGGTAATTTATTATTAATATCTTGATAAGGTTTTTAATGCCGCTGTTGATATCGCAAATGCGTTTGCATCTTACTATGAGTATAATGGTGGGTTCGCTTCGGATATAGGTCCGCAGCAAAACACTAACAGATTTTGAACAAAGGATTACTTGATAAAACATGTAGCCAAAAAAATTCTCTGGTTCGTTTGGAAACAACAGAAACTGAAGTGCTGCAGGTGATTAGATTATTGGATAAAAAAACACCGGGATATGATGACATATCGTTAGATCTAATTCGATTAATAAGTCATAGCGTAGTCCGTCCTTTGACTCGTATTGTAAATTTGTCTTTTATAAGAGGCGAATATCCAACTTGTTTTAAAAAGATATTAGTAATACCTATTTATAAAAATGGTGACAACGAATTAATTGATAATTTTTGTATTTAAAGAATATTAATATAAGTGTTAATATTTAAAATAATTATTACAGCATGGTATGTCACATAGAACTGAAGAGGGCTTAAGAAGCCGAAATGCATCTTCTATTATATCCATGCTTTCAACATGTATTTAAAAAATTTTTAAATTGGAAATATAAATAATTAAAGAAGAAACGGTTCCTTGGTATTAGTCATAGTATTGTTGCGATAGACCAGTGTCTATATAATGGAGTAATATACAAATTCCAGTTAAAAACTATGGTAAAAGTGAACACTGCCTAAATAAAAATAATTGTGATAATTTATAATTGATAATTATCGGCCTATAGCTAAAACATCGATGTTGGCTAAGATAATTGATAAAATATACTATACAAGATTATCTTCGTTTCTGTATAAGTATAATATTATTCATTGGTGTCAATATGGTTTTAAAAAGAATATGTCTACAGTCGATGCTTTGGCACATTATCATTCGTATATAATTAATGCATTGGATGTCTCCGAATCGCTGATTTCCTGTTCTTTGGATTTATCAAAGGCTTTCGATAGACTCGATTTGGATATTCTTTTGTATAAGCTTTATAGATTTGGAATTCGAAACGAGGCATTAAATTGGATCGAGAGTTACTCGATCAATAGAGTATATTGTGTTAAAATTGATAATACGCTTTCACATCCTTTCGTAGGCTAATTCATAAAGGTGTTCCACCAGGTAGTATATTGGGACCAATACTGTTTTCTATTTATATCAATGATTTGTTTATCAATTTTGAAAATAATAATCTTATCGCTTACGCGGATGATTTAGTAATTTCACATTCTGGTAAACATTTTTCATTCATTATTTTTTTTGATCTTATTGGATTATTTATAAATTCAAACAGGTTATTGGTAAATTATAATAAGTCGGGATATTTGATATATACAAATAGAAATACTTATTTTCCCGATCAATGTGATCCGATAATAACGAATGATAAAGAGTCGAAACAAGTAAATCATATTAGGTATCTTGGTATTATTTTTGATAGTAAATTAAACTGGTCTATGCATATTGAGGAATTACGTGTCAGTTTTTCACGTTATATATTTATGTTTAGCTCATTTGGTAGATAAAAAGACAATCATTAGGTTGTATAACTGTTGTGTGGCCACTAAATTACAATATGGAGTTATTGTATGGGGATCGGCAGCCGCTTATAATATTTATAAATTACAAGCGCTTCAGAATAAATTTATTCGATCTATATCCGGTTTAGATAATTATACTTCAGTAAGTCATTTATATGATGAATTAAAAATAAATACATCGCTATTAATTTATATTAAAAAATTTATTAATATTTTATCATAAATATAATTTTAATGTTCAATATTTGGATGGTTATATTCTAAAAATGTATGAACAATATAATAGAGGATCTACATATTTATTTAGAGATCCGTGGAAAAAGATATTGCCAAAAACTAAGCTAATTATAGATTTAAAATCAATAATTTTTGCATCCATAAAATATTGGAATAAATTAAAATTAGAAATAAAATCGATACAAGAATATTATAAATTTAAGTCTGCACTAAAGCATATATACTTTATAAATTAAAGGATTTGTTGATAGGATAAATTAATGTAGTGTTGTATATTTAATGATGTATATTTGTTATGTAAATTAATAATAGGCTATAGTTTTGCTTCAGATGATTTTTTTTATTAAGAATTTAGTTTTGTTTTTTCTTTAATGAATGACCTGAAAATTGACAGAGTTTGTCAATGGTCATTTCATTGTTAATGTATTTAATGTATAAAAACGATGGATGACGAAACTAACATTATTTCGATTTGGGTATCAGCCATTACTCGGATTAATATTTGGATCTGCTCTTTGAATGCAAATACGAAACATCCAAGTTATATATTAGAATGAAATCCACTACACTCTCTGCATCTTCCATCACTGATGGCAAATAGTAACTGAAATTCAACTCTACATCGACAGATAAGTCATTATCCCTTTCTACCGTTTTGGCGCCAGAACTCAAATTCTGCTTTCTAGTTAGCTCCTTTCACTTAAAATATAAGCCTATAATGGCCAATAAGCCATTTTCGGTAGAGCAAACAAGATTACAGTTCACTTTTAACCAGTTAACTTTTTCATTAAAACTATATCGGCCAAAAAAATTTTAAGAGTATCGATTAATATTTCCATCGTACACTATATAGATTTTTATTAAAATAGTCTACTTTGTCATTCCTACCTTTATCACCCTTTACGCCTGGTCTTCCAGGTAAACCTAATGTTTCAATTTTTAAAATGAAATATTTTACTGTATTTAATTAGAAAAACTTAAAAGTTATAAAAAAAATTATCAGAAAATCTTACCGGGTAATCCTGGATAACCGTCCTCAACTTTACAATGGTCTTTCATCAACGAACAATATTTGTTAAACTGGGTTACCTAGAAGGAATATAATACCAAATCATCTACCAACAAACCTGATAAAATCGTCTAATTAAGAACACATCTAGCCCAGGATATTTGTATTTTGCGAAAAATTAACTTAGGAATAATGCAAAAACGATAGCCGAGCGCAATCATTCCCACCTTCCACTGCTCCCCACGTAAAAACCGAATACAGTAGTGGATAAGTAGAACTTTGGGCAAACTTACGGTGATGTCAAACGGTTCTTCATCCGTAGACCTGCGACGAAGTTTAGGGGAAGCCACATCTTTTTCTTCCTGGACACGATGAGTAAATCCGTTAGGTTTCTCAGGAACATCACTAGAGTGGGTTATTTCCTCAGATTCCAAAATTGGATGCGGCTGGTCCGACCAATTAGGAATAGAGGAAGAACTACGAAAAAAATAAAAGAGCAGCGAATTAGCCACTAGACAGACAAACAACAAGAAGATGAGTAAATAGATGATAGCGACGTGTCGCCCATAATGATCATTCCCTTCTTTCATAGTTAGTTCCTCTACAAATTACTAAAAGGAAGACGAGGGAGAGCCGGCTCGGCCAACAAAACATTTTATTATAAACAGACAGTTTATTTATATGGAAAGTTTCGATGAGTTCATAGTACAAACTTTCCTATTGGCAGCAGATTTTTATCTATTCAGCCATTTAACGTATTTAACTGTAATTAGGAAAGGGTGAATATCGAAATGCGGCGAAATTGCCCAAACAGATAATTCTTAGCCGTATTACAGTGTATGGTTTAGTGTTAGTGCCTTTAAAGGAAAACACGACAAATTTAATTAATTTATTATATTTAATATGAGGCGTTGCGGATACGAAGGGCGAACTCAACAAACGCTAATGTTGAGAAAAATGCGTTTCAAATTTTAAGCGTAGGACGAACTCAACATCAAAGTTTAAGCATTGTATCCGAACATTTTCCTGAGTGGTTAGAAACAACGAATGATAGGTTTTATTAAATAAATATTAAATAATAAAATTGAAAAAAAAAATTAAATTATATTGTGTAAAAGATTTAATAAAATCTTATGCTCTTCAGAATCATCCCATAAAAATTCCCGTCTTACTCACGAAAGTCAATATCTTTTTCAACGGGATTGTAAAATGATCATTCGGTGAACGAAAATGCTATCCTAAAAGATCATATCTTAGCACTGACAGGGCCATACATTACAAAAAATGTGAAGAGGTCTCATTTTCTCCCTGATATCATCTACAATTGGCTATCAACAGCCTTCTAAGTTGGCAATTCCCTGTAAGGAGTCCTGTAACAATCGTAACTTCATTTTTATGTAATGCAAGCAACTCTAGTTATGTGTAAAGAAGGATCTTAAAATAAGGGCCAGGAATAGATCTCCAATGGGAAAGATGCTGAACTGCCAACCACTCTTAATAACGTGCTCAAATGCATCAGATCTGATGCCCAGGATAGCTTCAGGTCTAATAAAGAGAGGAGAAACTCTTACTAGGTAAACCCTTCTGCAAACTCATTGCCTTAATCCTTCTTGTGCACTCTCATTTAAACAAGTTGAACTCTGTTCTTAATCTCTGTTAATGCGGTTAGACCATCTGATAAATATAAATGTGTTTAGTAACATATCTTCTATCAATATTGATATTAATACATGCAAAAATAGCATAGATTTATGCCAAAAAGTTAGTGGCATCCTCCTGGGTGAAAGCATATAAGTTGACAGCATATAATTCTATAAATTAAATGAATGATATTAAATAAATAAAGAGGAGTGGGATTAATGTAAAGCGGTTTTTTCAAACTTGGACTTTAAACACAAGTATTTTAACCTATCGTATAAATATTTAACAGGATTTAACAGGATCGTTAACAATCGCAACTATTACCGTATAATTCATCCTTGAAAACTTTAAATTTACTACAAAATCGTACAAAATGTCATCTACTCTACACTTATCCTGAAACGGGGTAAGAGTGTACGTGCACTAAAATGCTTTGAAGTTTCTTTACACACGCTAATTCGCAATACCAGAATTATGATATATCTACTATAAAATGCTCTTTCCCGCATTAGAATACGTTACTCATTTTTTCTTTCTTAAATTGAAAATCGTAAAAAGCAATTATTGTCACAGTATTGATAAATAACATTAACAATAAAAAAACTTTTCTCAGAGGACCGATAATTAGAATTTTTTCTTTCTTAAATTGAAAATGGTAAAAAGCAATTATTGTCACAGTATTGATAAATAATATTAACAATGATAAAACTTTACTCAGAGAACCGACTTCCTTACTTACAAAATATACTAATCCGAAAGTATCATAAAGAGTATTAATAACAAAAATAAATAGTTTGATAACTCCGGAAATCGAAAATTTACTGTTATCAAACTATTTTTTCTTTCTTAAATTGAAAATCGTAAAAAGCAATTATTGTCACAGTATTGATAAAAAGTATTAACAATGATAAAACTTTACTCAGAGGCCCGACTTCCTTACTTACAAAATATACTAATCTGAAAGTACCATAAAGAGTATTAATAACAAAAATAAATAGTTTGATAACACCGGAAATCGAAAATTTACTGTTATCAAACTTCATGTTCCATATTGACATGCTTTTCAATAATGGTTTCCAATTATTTTTCATAATGCCATTTATATTTGGTAATTCTTCCTCTTTCCGTATTGGATGCACTTGAGTTGTTTTCATATTTTTCTGTAAACAGAACATCAAAAACCATTATAAATCGTCGATCAAATGTAAATTTTAATATTTCTAAATCTTAGTAAATCTCAGAAAGTCTTTAATAATATGCAGATTTAGTGTAAATTATTTTTTTAATTTTGAATATGTAGCCCTTATTTTTACAAAATTTATCCAAATTAAGAAAATAACAAGTGCCGTAGTATGACCACTTTGCTTTATTTAAATTTAATAATTTTATTTTTGCGTATTGTTATTTAAAACAATATCATTAGTTTCTCTAGAAAAAAAGCGCATCAAAAATATTAATATATCATAAAGAATAATAAATATAAACATAATACTATACATTATAATTTAATTATATATTTAGAATACATTGTATCGATGTCATCGGGAATGGAATTTGTATAGTATTAAAAATTAGTATATTAATAATAATTTGAAATTGGTTTCAAAATGTAATAGTCTTGTAATTTAGATATCATAGAACATTAGAAATTATATTATATTGTAGGAATTGGGACTTAAAACAGCCGTAGCCCTGCGACCAATGATCTATTGTGCAGCCTTAACAGAATCATCCCATAAAAATTCCCGTCTTACTCACGAAAGTCAATATCTTTTTCAACGGGATTGTAAAATGATCATTCGGTGAACGAAAATGCTATCCTAAAAGATCATATCTTAGCACTGACAGGGCCATACATTACAAAAAATGTGAAGAGGTCTCATTTTCTCCCTGATATCATCTACAATTGGCTATCAACAGCCTTCTAAGTTGGCAATTCCCTGTAAGGAGTCCTGTAACAATCGTAACTTCATTTTTATGTAATGCAAGCAACTCTAGTTATGTGTAAAGAAGGATCTAAAATAAGAGCCAGGAATAGATCTCCAATGGGAAAGATGCTGAACTGCCAACCACTCTTAATAACGTGCTCAAATGCATCAGATCTGATGCCCAGGATAGCTATCAACAGCCTTCTAAGTTGGCAATTCCCTGTAAGGAGTCCTGTAACAATCGTAACTTGATTTTTATGCAATGCAAGCAACTCTAGTTATCTGTAAAGAAGGACCTAAAATAAGAGCCAGGAATAGATCTCCAATGGGAAAGAAGCTGAACTGCCAACCACTCTTAATAACGTGCTCAAATGCATCAGATCGGATGCCCAGGACTGCTTCAGGTCTAATAAAGAGAGGAGAAACTCTTACTAGGTAAACCCTTCTGCAAACTCATTGCCTTAATCCTTCTTGTGCACTCTCATTTAAACAAGTTGAACTCTGTTCTTAATCTCTGTAAATGCGGTTTGACTATCTGATAAATATAAATATGTTTATTAACATATCTTCTATCAAGATTGATATTAATACATGCAAAAATAGCATAGATTTATGCCAAAAAGTTAGTGGCATCCTCCTGGGTGAAAGCATATAAGTTGACAGCATATAATTCTATAAATTAAATGAATGATATTAAATAAATAAAGAGGAGTGGGATTAATGTAAAGCGGTTTTTTCAAACTTGGACTTTAAACACAAGTATTTTAACCTATCGTATAAATATTTAACAGGATTTAACAGGATCGTTAACAATCGCAACTATTACCGTATAATTCATCCTTGAAAATTTTTAATTTACTATATAATCGAACAAAATGTCATGTACTCTACACTTATCCTGAAACGGGGTAAGAGTGTACGTGCACTAAAATGCTTTGAAGTTTCTTTACACATGCTAATTCGCAATACCAGAATTATTATATATCTACTATAAAATGTTCTTTCCCGCATTAGAATACATTATTCGTTTAAGAGTTATCCTTTGTTAAAGAAATAAGGATTAAACTTTGAAATGTGAGAGGCGGTATAGTGAAATAAAACAAAAATATAGTGATGTAACAATTTGTGTGCTTATATCACTTTATATTTTGGTTTTATTTCACTATACCTCATCTCACATTGTTTACTTTACATCACTTTATTTTTTTCAAAATAATGTTTTATTTCACTATACCTCATCTCACATTGTTTACTTTACATCACTTTTTATTTTTTTTTTCAAAATAATAAAGTACACATTTTGTTATTTGATATGAGAAAATGTTTTTTATCAAATAAAAAATGGTGGTTTATACAAAAATTTTAATTGATATCTTTGTATTTATCAATCATCATCTCTACAACGTTCACTTTCGTTAATTTCTTTTGAATAATCGCCCCTGCTGGTTTTTCTGACGCAGCTGCGAATCATGTTATATGCTAGAAAAAGTTAATAAACAAATTAAAATGTAGAACACGAAACAGTGAAACTGAACCTGTTATGTGGCAAGAAAAGCATAATACGCGATTACTCCAAGGTGATGATCTGCACTTGCCCCAAGTAACAATATTTACGGGATAAGAGTTTATCAGAGTTTTTCTCCATAAATTCTGAAATGTCAGAAACTATTGTTTATTTAATATAAACTTTAATCAATATTCTTCATACTTACCGAAAAATAGCTCTTAATATAAAGTTATCCTAAGAATTATTGTAGTTTTATGGTACTGACAAAGTTGTGTGTGTTGTTCGGATGCGTTTATTTAATATAAACTTTAATCAATATTCTTCATACTTACCGAAAAATAGCTCTTAATATGAAGTTATCCTAAGAATTATTGTAGTTTTATAGTACTGACAAAGTTGTGTGTGTTGTTCGGATGCAATTTTCTCAAATACGCATGCGTCATTTTCCTCCAACTTTCGTGCCGGCAACTATAATTCGCGATTATTTCCTTTCATGGAAATTATTAAATAAGTTAATCGCGTTACTCATGTAACATCGTTCTTTTTGTGAATGAAAATATAACATTATTAGAGATATTTTTTTTTGTAGTTATTATAATCAAAGTAATTAAAGATGATATCAAATAAATAATTTAGTAGGAATTAATTAATCAAATAGTCAAAAACAACTGGAATAATTCTGACGCAAGGATCTTACGCAATAATGGAATAACTGTAACACAAGGATTCTTAACTTTTCCTAGGCCAGTCAGCAGCGTGGTAGACCTTTGGCTTACACACTGGAAGATCCGGGTTCAAATCCGGATCCCACACTTCCAGTTTTTTAGGAGGGGTCCGAGCCCGGCCCGTAGAACCCCATCCTTTATCCATCCGGTTGACCCCATCATGGGTGTTGGCCTGCCTGTGATGGGCTCTATAAGTGGCCGCCGCAGATACAGAATATCCAATGAGGATATGGCGGTTTAACCTAATTAACTTAACGTAGGCCATAGATCCTTATAAGAATTTGTTGAAACTATATACATCGCTTATAAAAATGTCCATATGTATATCCGGAGAAAATATTGCACTCACTTTCATTGAAAATTGATTATCTTCAGACAGAACTGTGTTATAAGTAAAAATAAATAAATTATAACAATGTACTAATGTGATTATGAGGCCGGATTGGCCGCGTGGAAACGCTTCGGCTTTCCACTATGGAGGACCCGGGTTCGAGTCTCGGGTCCCACCCCTTGAAAATATTAATCATGGGGTCCGGGCCCGGCCCGTCGATCCCCGTCCTCCACAATCCGGCTGACCCCTCCGCAGGGGTGGGCAGCCTGTGGAAGGGCTTGTTTCGCCTCGCCACTTAGTACTCTTACTGAGTGGAAAGTGGCGTCATCTGTTGACAAAAAAAAAATGTGATTATGATATTGTAAAAAAAATTTCGTTTTTTATGACGTAACAAATAAAAAAATCACCGAAGAATTAAAAATTTATCAAAAATCAAAGTAATTTTTGGAATCTTATTTAGATAAAAATTCAAAATGAAAATGCTGCTGTTATTTTCTTTATGAAAAAATATGGAATTTTTAAGAAAGCATATCATCTTTAAGAAACAAAATAAATAAATCTTTTATCTGCTTTTCTGAGACCCAAGATGATATATTAAAACCTGATCTAAAAGAAATTTTCATCAGAGAATGTTATTATATATGAAATGTGAAATTAATTTAAATATAAAACATTGTATGACGACTACATCACATCACGCAATTCCTACATTTACACACTATTTATTAAAGTAAATGTTTGTGCTAAAACAATAGAAAATACTATATTAAAAATGCATCTGTAATGTCCAAAATCAATTGGAACATCATTTATTAAAACAATAATAAAAGTAATTTAATTAAATAGTAATATTTCTATGTCAAAATTTAGTTATAAATTATTTGTCATAAGTAAAGAAGTTGTTCCAATATAAATTATAAAAACAAAGAATTTACGATGAATTTTGATGCTTTCATGATATTAATAAGTTAATCTCCATCAATATAATTAATATAAAGAAAAAATAATTATTCGAGCAGTATAGTCTTTATAATTCAACGATTTATAATATGATGAATATTGTACTTCTCTAAATATAGGTTTGAACCAATGTGAATGCTGTTAGTCAAATTTTCAATGAAAATCGATATACATCTGTTTGTGGAGAAGTGCTCGGGAGATTGACTTTTTGTGAAGAAACATGCATGGATATTCATTGCAAGCACTCTTCTGCTTACGAATATTCTTACTTATGAAGTTGAAATTTTATTTTCAAATTACAAGAAATTTCAAAAATTCTTCAATAATTTTAAGTAATGATGTGAGCACTGATCATTAAGGATTATTGCCCTAATGATCAGAGAAGTGATGGCACCAATGTGAATGCTGTTAGTCAAATTTTCAATGAAAATCGATATACATCTGTTTGTGGAGTACTCGGGAGATTGAGTTTGTGCGAAGAAACATGCATGGATTTTCATTGATGATTTGACAGAGATCATTAGAAGGTTATCCTCTATCATATGTAATCATCCATTTCTTCTTTCATCATATTCAAACCCGTTCGTTTAAATTTATTCATGTATCGTCTTATCTGCGGATTCTACCTGGTTGAATTTCTTTTCAAACATTTCATTTCACTTCTTTTAATGAATTTTCTAGATAACTCTTGTTACACGTACCTTTGTATTTATCATACGGTCTGAATAGAAACATATATAAATTAAATGATTTTCATTAAAATATTACTTGACATTTGGCCCACCCTATACAACCGATCCTTCTGTGTAATACAGATTCCTATAACGCGATGAAATTATCGAGGTAAGGCTCATATAACGAGATAAATCAGGTCCTTATAACACGATCGATAAATTTAAAATTTTCTTATTCTAATTGCAATAAGAGTAATTTTGTATCATTAGGTGTTCCAACTCTAGTTGTAATAAATGGAGTTAACTTACATAATATTCAAATTTTTAGAACTTCGTTCATGTATAATCTTTGTGACTCGTATAACCTGGATTCCTATAAAGCGGAACCTATTTCCTACGTTATACTGGGATCAACTGTATGTTGTATTTAAATTTGCTAAATTCAGTACTGAAAAGCATTAGAAATTATATAATTTTCATAAAAGTAATTTTCTTTTGTGAAAAGAAACAATTTTTTCTTGCTGTTAAAAGTTTTTTTCATATACAAATTTTTATTTTATCAATAAAAAGCATTAGAAATTATATAATTTTCATAAAAGTAATTTTCTTTTGTGAAAAGAAACAATATTTTCTTGCTGTTAAAAGATTTTTTCATATACAAATTTTTATTTTATCAATAGTAATTTAAAGAATTATTTATAAAGTCCTAGAATATATAATTTAAACGAAATCATGATTTTGACTTATTGCTCTTTTTCTGCAGTATTAAATTATATGAAATTCCAGAAAATTTCACACTGATTTAATTTGAGTTTATATAGATAAAATGATAATGTAAGAATGAAGATTTATTATATATTTTGATTTGCTTTTGGATTAGAATTCTGATGATGATAGTTTCAATCTACAAAACCTGGTGTTATTTTGTCTAAAATTGTGTAAGATCTACTTCATTTCTAACAGAGATTCTGATGTATTTTATAACTTTTCTTTTGGTTGGAATTTTGATTGAATGCAGTTATTTTGTATTTTGAAAAAGTTCAGAACTAACATTATTTTAGCAAAACATTTCGTATGTAAATAATCTAATTAAATTTTAATTATTTTATTAAAAATTAGCAATATATTACTGTATTAATTAATATTGTAAAATGTTTTTGAGATTTATATAATTACATGTTTTTTTAATACTGATATACACTCGAAATTAATTAAAGGGAGGATAAGATACGATATCCAAAAATCCATCTTGTGAAAACTTGGGAATGATAATTACTATTATTATTCCCAAGTTTTATTAGAATTATTAGAATTAGTTTTATTATTAAAGCAATTTTTTTATTAGAATTTAATTTTTTAAGTTATCCATCTTGGATCGCTCTTGTTCAATATTAATAATATTTTCACTCATTCCTATTTTTTATTGTCTTTATAATATAATTTTTGTTGTTTTTTGTTATTTAATTGAAATTCTCTACAGAAAAAATAGCTAATGCAGGCGCTCTTCTGCTTACGAATATTCTTACTTATGAAGTTGAAATTTTATTTTCAAATTACAAGAAATTTCAAAAATTCTTTAATAGTTTTAAGTAATGATGTGAGCACTGATTATTAAGAATTATTGCCCTAATGATCAGAGAAGTGATGGCAAAATGCTCTAGCAATCAATATAATATAAAATTATACAATTAACATATTATGGCAGTATTTCAAGATGGTGGAGAAGACATCCAAAATTTCTATTCTTACTTATGAAGTTGAAATTTTATTTTCAAATTACAAGAAATTTCAAAAATTCTTTAATAGTTTTAAGTAATGATGTGAGCACTGATTATTAAGAATTATTGCCCTAATGATCAGAGAAGTGATGGCAAAATGCTCTAGCAATCAATATAATATAAAATTATACAATTAACATATTATGGCAGTATTTCAAGATGGTGTAGAAGACATCCAAAATTCCTTTCTTTATATTCCGGAACTTCTCGTTAAAATTTGTGAAATAAGAAAGTTTTAATTGGTCTGAATATGAAATATATTTCAATATAAAGTATATAATATTATTTCAGTTTCTGAAGTCAAAATAACATCAGTACCCGAGTTACGTACGAATTATATTAGTAACTAAAGGAGTAATTGTACATTAAAAATCTGAGTGTCAATTTTGGAATGACAGGTTGTAAATTGATTTGCATGAATTTCCCAGAAAAATAAATTTCCGGAACTTCTCGTTAAAATTTGTGAAATAAGAAAGTTTTAATTGGTCTGAATATGAAAAATATTTCAGTATAAAGTATATAATATTATTTCAGTTTCTGAAGTCAAAATAACAGCAGTATCCGAGTTACGTACAATTATATTAGTAACTAAAGGAGTAATTGTACATTAAAAATTTGATTGTCAATTTTGGAATGACAGGTTGTAAATTGATTTGCATGAATTTCTCAAAAAAATAAATTTTTTCCTATTATTAATTTTTAATATACGAAAAAGAAATGTTTATGAAATGAAATTCAAATATTAATTTCGTACTTTCTTTTTATCGAACAAACTGAAATTAAATTTTTGTTTATCAAACAAATAAATATTAATTTAGTAAATGTTTATTCATTTTGAAGATGTACATGAAAAATTAATATTTTCTTGAATAACTTAACTATTCTAAATCATCAAATAGAATATAAATTTAAAGTTTTTTAAAGTCAGGGATATTCAAGTTCTCTGAACTTAACTATTCTAAATCATCAAATAGAATATAAATTTAAAGTTTTTTAAAGTCAGGGATGTTCAAGTTCTCTGGTCAAATGCATTCGATTTTCTTTAATATGTTTTTAGAGTATTTTTTTTTGTTATTATTTATGCCATGTTTTATATGCAATATAATTTGCCCTCTCCCTGTATATAATGCATAAAATGCACTTTTGAATTAATTTTGGAGTATTTTTTTTTTTGTTATTATTTGTGCCATGTTTTATATGCAATATAATTTGCCCTCTCCCTGTATTTAATGCATAAAATGCACTTTTGAATAATATTAACCATTAATCTATTTGCAAATTTTACAATAAAATATTTTTTACTTTGTATATTTTTCCAAGTAAAAAACGAATACAGAACGTGTAATCCGGTTTGAATGAATCTCACGTGTTATACAGATTGATTCAGGGATCAACTGCATGGAAAATTTTCAATATCGATTCACTATTACAGGCATAATTACGATTAACATTTGAATATGTTTGTTTTTAACCAACTAATCAAAGAATCGATCCCGGGATCAACTGCAGGGAAAATTTTCAATATCGATTCACTATTACTGGCATAATAACGATTAACATTTGAATGTGTTTGTTTTTAACCAACTAACCAACATGAATCGATCCCACCATTCTTTCCATTATTTGATTTTACACATATTTTTGCCAGAAATTATTGATTTCTTGTTTATTGTAAATGATCGGTACAATAATTGAAAGATCAGAACTGAACTGTTTCATTTTTAGTTGCAAGAAGTAACATTAAATATAGCTGGTATGATTGAAAATCTGTCCAAGAGGATATGCAAACTATATTTCAGTTTTTAACAGAAAGATCAGAACTGAATTGTTTCATTTTTAATTGCAAGAAGTTACATTAAATATAGCTGGTATGATTGAAAATCTGTCCAAGCAGGATATGCAAACTATATTTCAGTTTTTAACGGCTGAGAAATGTAAGCCAGTGGTGCTAGTGGTGAATACCTTAAGGGAAATTGAATGGACTCTAGCATACAGCGTTTCATGCGGTGCTGCAATAAGGGCGAACAATTTTTGCAATGCATATTGATGAAACATCACTATGCTCCAAAGAAATTAATTTTTGATTTAGATATCATTTTTAGTTGAAAACAGTTTTTCTGAGCAGTGCCTTTTAATAATTTGTATATTATCAAATGTAATCTTTATTTTTATCCGATTGAATCGAAATTTTTATGGAACATTAAATATCACGAAAAACACAAATACACAAAATTTAATCAAAATCGATTAAGCAATGGGCGTGTAGAAGAGAACAAGATTCCTTACTATCTTACTTTTTATTTTGGTTCTATAGAACTGAAATTTTCAGGCGGTTTCAAACAGAATAAAGAACATTTCCAGATTTGATCAAAATCACATTCCATTAAATTAATACACATTCATATTCCATTCAATTAATAAAAATTTTCACATTCCATTAAATTAATACTGATTAGACAAACATTTTTAGAAAACTTTAACTGAGCTAGGATATATTCATATTTCAAATTTGGTCAAAAGTGGTTGAATAATGCAATATGTAGAAGTGCCTTCTCAGAAAAGGACCTCCATTTAGCCTCTTTATTTCGAGTCTACTAAGATGAAGCCTTCAGAGAAATTCAAATCAAATCCTTAACTGAGCTAGGATATATTCATATTTCAAATTTGGTCAAAAGTGGTTGAATAATGCAATTTGTAGAAGTACCTACTCTGAAAGGGACCTCCATTTAGCCTCTTTATTTCGAGTCTACTAAGATGAACTCTTCAGGAAAATTAAAATCAAATCAATATTGGTTGAACGGTACGATCTATACCAGGGATGGGCAATTATTTCCTGCAGCGGGCCGGATAAACAATCTTCAGGATGAAGTGGGCCGTATAAAAGTTGAAAAGTACATTAGGGCGAATTTAACTATACGGCCCTATAATTATATTATTAATGATAACATTAGGTAATCATTAATAACTAATAAAAATCTACTTTGACATAAAATCACTACTCATATTCAAGCAAGATAGGTTTTTGCACAAACATATTCCTCCCACCATCACACGAGACTATACGGCCCTATAATTATATTATTAATGATAACATTAGGTAATCATTAATAACTAATAAAAATCTACTTTGACATAAAATCACTACTCATGTTCAAGCAAGATAGATTTTTGCACAACCATATTCCTCCCAAATATGTTTGTGCAAAAACATATTTTTGCACAAACAAAAATACATCACACGATTTATTTCACACGAAATAAATCGTGTGATTTATTTCGTGTGAAAAAAATCGTGATTGGTTCACACGATCATGTGAACCAATCACATGATCGTGTGAACCAATCACGGGACAAGATTAATGGTCGCACCAATTTATCTGGACATGTTCTTGTCAATCTTGCTATCGTGATTGGTTGATTAGGTAAATTAAACCGCCATATCGCACGAAATATACTGTATCTTGCGGGAGGCAACTTGCAGAACCCTCACAGGCTACCAATACCTATGAGGGGATCAACCTGATGGCTGAAAGAGGGGTTCAACGGGCCGAGCCGGACCTCTCCTGAAAAACTAGAGGTGTGGGACCCGGATTTGGACCCAGATCCTCCAGGGTGATAAACTAAACCTTTACCAACCCTCGCTATGGTGTGTAGCAAATTTTGTGATATTTACACAGATGATATATTCGTGTATCAATATTATTTTTAAAATATACTTTTCTTGTGTTAGTTTCTTAGATTTGTTTGTATGCAAAGAGTTCAAAAGTATCCGTAGAAAATATTTTTTCAATTGAAACATTAGAAAATAATTCCACCTACGAATTAAAAATTCAGATAATTTTCTTTAAAAACATAAGTATTTTATCAAACTGATAGATTGCTAACAATCTATTACGTCAAAAAGTTATAACATATTAGGTTCCACAAAGTTAATTTTGTAAAAACAAATTTACAACTTAATGTGAATGATGAAATTTACTATGTTCATGACAGAATGTTACAAAATATTAGGTACCTACATAATTTTGTAAAAAAAAACAAATGGAGAAATTTACTATGTTCATGGTTAATTATATCATCAAAATTTGGAGTACCTCGGTAGTGTACGTGGAATGTTACAAAATATTAGATATCTACACAAATTTTGTAAAAAAAAAAGTTTACAGTTTAATGTGAATAACTACGTAATTAATTTTGTAAAAACAAATTTACAACTTAATGTGAATTGTAAAATTTACTATGTTCATGGTTAATTATATCATCAAAATTTGGAGTAATTCATTTACTATGTTTATGGTTAATTATATCATCAAAATTTGGAGTAACTCTGACTATGTTCATGGTTAATTATATCATCAAAATTTGGAGTAACTCAGTAATGTACGTATACACTAGCGAGAGTATCTATTATTTTACACTATAGAGATTACAGTAGTACCTTGATTAACGACGGTAAGCCGTTCCAGAATTACCGTCGTTAACCAAAACCGTTGTTATCCGTACCTTGGTTAACGATGGTAATCCGTTCGAGGATTACCATCGTTAACCAAAACTGTCGTTATCCAAAGTGCGATTCCCCATCAAATTTAATTGAAAATTGATTAATTTGATCTGGCTCCTGCCCACAACCATAGTAAATATTAAAAATGCAGATAAAACTCATTTAAAATGTTCTAAAAATATGGAAAATACCATTTATTTATTGTATTTGCTACAAAAAAATTAACATTAATAAAATGAATTATTCATGAAAACAGTTTTTAATTATCAATCTTCACCAGAAAGGCAAATGAGCTGCATTAACAGATTTTAAAGAAGTGCTAAGGGCTTTACTTGCATGGAGTCGGTAAGGTACAGGGAACATACAGATATGTTGGTAGGAGGCGAGCTGATTAGAAGGTACATTCTGGCTAGAAGAAGAGGCTTGCCCGTCAAACTTTTCTTTCACATTTAAATAAAAGTTTTGCATACTTCACTAACCATTTCAAACAATTAACAGCTAATTGTGGAGTATATCTTTCGCAATTGGAATGACTTGCAGTGTTTTTAAATAAAAGCAGTCTAGAAAAACTTTACAAAATTTACATCACAGTATTTTAAATTTTCAATTTTATCAATATAATATAAATATATTTATCACATAATTATAATAAGTAATCTTGTAATAAAATAATGTAAACATAACATAGGTTTTTAATAAAACTCAAATTATATTCATTATACAAGTATATAGCAAGCATGTCTTAAACATATAAAAAACATTACCAGAAAAATGTTAAATGGCTGATGGCAGATTAATGATTTCTTGGAAAAATCAATCAAGTTTTATCATTTTAATTAAAATTAATAATTTGAATAAATAATGATGGTAGAAATATATCCGTAGCTGAAGAATTAGATTCAGCTGAAATCAGCATTGAAAGAATTGATTTATTATTTGATTCCAAATAATATTCAAGTTAATGAAAAATTAATATAGAAAAACCAAAAAATAATAAAATATTTATTATTCGGTACATGAATGTTTTCTAAATTCAAGAAAAAGTTTTTATTATGTTTACCACATTTCCTTCTCTAACCAACCCTTTCAGTATGTTTTAATTAATGGTAAGTATGAGAATGGTTTTAAAAATACACAAAATATGAGAATTTTCAGAATTTCGTACGAGATTATAGAACGCTAGATATAACAATCCTGCTGACAATCTTTCTGTGTTGTGTTGTTCACCGTTTCCACGGCTATTGCACCTGCATGTAGCGCCCTCTATAGTTCGTGGCAGATCTCAATAATCATTTAGCAAAAATCTTAAAATATTTAAATAAAATCATTATTCATGAATTGTTTTTTGAATGTAATGATAACAATTTAATTGGTTATAATGATGCCAATTGGGCTAATAGCAAAGACAGAAAATCAGTGTCTGGATAATGCTTCAAAGTTTTTGGTTTGTTGGTTTCATGGTGTTCAAAGAAGCAAACACTTGTCGCTTTATCCTCAACAGAATTGGAATACATTGTTTGATGTGTAGCAACCTGTGAAATGCTGTGGATATGTAAAATTCTGAATGATTTATATATTGACACTACCAGGCCTACTGTTATCTATGAGGATAATTTAAGTTGTATAAAGTTGGTAAATAATTTTGATAATAACAAAAGAACAAAGCATATATCTATTAAATACTATTTTGTGAAAGATAGTTTGCAAAAACATGTTGACTTTAGAATATTTAGAATCAAAGAAACAGATAAGTCATCTGTTCTCTAAAGCATTCTCAGGAATTTAAATAAAATGATTGAATGTTGTGTGAGGAAGTTAATGATCTGTCTTTATTTTATACGCACTCTTTTCTTATTTATCATTATTTTTAATATTATCTAAATGATTATATTTTAGTTTAAGAGTTGACTTACTTCCACATTCTCCATCTCAATATTTCGCAATCATGTGCTACGGACGGACATTGGTCTTCCAGACGAGCTTTCTTGGATAATGACGTGATCTAATCTAAATAAGTTTTTACCAATGATCCGATATAAGAATATAAGAATGATCTTGTATCGATGTTTTGTTTGGTATATAATTAAATTGTAAAGATTATGACATGAATTGAATAGTCTGTAAGCTCATAAATTTGATATTGTTATGCGAACTTATGCAAATGAGCGAGGTATGACATTGTAAGTCACCCAGTATAAAAACAGAAGTAAACAATGACACAGCAAAGTGTTGATTCTAAGATTGGTTAAGTGACATTGGAATTCTTGTAAAGGTCTACAATTTGTTTGAAGTTTGTTTTGGTGGTGGAGGTAGTAGATTTAAGTAGTATTTAAGGTTTATTTCTTGTGAATAGTTGTTGATATTTGAGTCAGATTAAACAAGTTTTGTTGATTAATTGATTGTTGCTTTATTTTAGTTTCAATAAAGCATTTATTAACACTTTTTGTAAGTGTTTTGGAGTCTAATAAATTTATATTTTTTGTTATTTAACTTGTTTTGAGAATTTATTCAAATTATTAGTATAAGTTTCTAACATCGTTTTGTTGTTCTTATATCTAACAATTAATTGGTACTTTTAGTTGTAAGTTCAGATTTCCTGTTTCTGGTTTTGTTTCATCAGTTAGATGTTGCATTGTTGTTTAGATTGTTGTGAAGTTAATAACTTTTAAGTTAGAAATTAGTTAAAGACCTGAGCTCAGGCCGAACTCTGGATTGCAGGGTCATTAGAACTGTTAGGTTTAGTTGTAATTAATAGTATTGATATTCGTTAGAATTAGTGACTTTGCACATTAAGTAAAAATTTGTTCAAAAAATTTGTGTCAAGATTGTCAATAAAAGAAAAAACTTAATTATAATGTATTATGTAGCATTCAAGTAACTTTTTTATTTTTTGCTTTGTCAATATTTTTTTGTGTTGCCCAGTTTGTAGGGGAATGTTGGAATGTTAAATATTATTTAAATAAAAAGTTAAATATTTTAATTACTTGATTATTAGTTTTGTCAAACTGTGGCAACACTGTATTTTTTTGGACGCCTTTTTGTGTTGTAAGTAACATGGCGGCAGCATTCTTTTTTATATTATATGTGATGTATGTTTTCTATGGTATATTAAAGAACAGTTATTATTTTATCTTTTATATTTCTATTTTTGCTTCCACTCAAACAATTTCTACACTTGTTTATAGTCCAAACAAAGCTAACATTTTGCTAGCACCTAGAATGTCTGTCATACTGTGCTCTAATTTGCCTATTTATAGTTAGTATTATATAAACAAGAGTAATCTTTAAATGCCTCAATAAAAATTTTAACATTGCTATTTGAATCAAGGACCTTCTTGATTTGAATGCTCCACCATTTTATATCAGACTGCAAAGGATCATGGTATAACCATAATGTCAAAACCTAGAACGAGTTCCAGGCTGTCAACTTTGTGTCAGTTATGCTGCATTATGGATAATGTCGGAGTATAAACCTATGAATTGTTTCTAACCTTGACAACGCTGACGAGTGCCTCTGTCACATTAGCAATGTCAAGATTAGAAACTCTCTGGGATACAATTTTAACTCAAATAAATAATCAATAAATCCATTCAGTTTAAAAAAAAATAACTGTAATTAGCTTCTGAACTATTGAAAGAATTAGTATGTTTAAAAAAAATGAGAGCACATGAATTTGATGACATTTTTGAAGAATGCACCAATACTGCTAAATACATAAATATAACAAAAGAATTAAAAATAATAAAAAAAGGAGTAAAAAAGTTACAATTTTATCAAGTTCAAAATAAGAGAACTGATTTCTAAGCATATCAGATAGAAATAAATGAGGTGTTAGATATATTCATATGTTAGTTATAAAAATAACCTAAATTGGAACCTGGAGGTATCAAACATTGAACAAAATAGCCACAGACTTCATTTTTCTCTCTGGAAAAAATTCTATAATTATCACTGAATTACAAAATGCAGCTGCCAATTTCCCATTAAAGTATGGCTAAAATTTAAATGCTGTAGAAATTTTATTGGAAATAGCAAGTTTTAAAATGTATGTATGAATGGTTAGAATTGTTTCCCAACCTGGAAATTGCATTAAGTTGGTTCTTAACCTTAAGAAGTAATCTTATCAGCACCAATGAGCAGATCAAATACGATTGTATAGTTCAACAAACTTTTATTGAGTAACGTTTTCGGTGTTAACTCACCATCTTCAGCTCCTACATTAAAGTAACAGTTTTCATTCTTAAACTTAGAACATAATTGTTAGAAATCGAACAAAAATACAAAATGCTTTATAAAATTTAACAATCTTACACACATAATTAATTACAAGGTTTAAATATCGTTATTTTACATTAAGACATACTCAACCCTAAGCTATAAAATACATTACTTTTCTTACTGCCCAATATACAATAATGGGGTAAATAACTCGTCAAGAGTTAATATTATTAGACAGAGTTCATATATTCCCACTTACTATTTCAATTATTTAAACTCCCGCTTGCCTCATGTCTCAAAGCATACTTTCATGGCAGTGGAAGATCTATAGACTGTCTTTCGTTAATTACTTCCCCTTCTCTGCTTCCTTCTAAGATTTTAATTTCTTCTGCTATTGTTAACTCTTTTATATCATTTATCTTTTTTACTACTTTCACTCTGTCCCACTCTATTTTAATGTCGTATTTGTAGGCTCTTCTAGCCAATGCCATAGTCTGGAGACCTTTCCTTACATCGGCTTTGTGTTCTTTAACCTATCTCTTAGGTTTCTCGCTGTGGCGCCTACATACACTTCTTTCATTTGTCTATCTACATTTATGAGAGGCACTTCGTATATACCTGATTGCTCTTACCTATCATATTTATCTTTCACATTCTTCAGCAAATTTGATATCGTGCTGGGTCTTCTAAATGATGATTTCTTTCTATTGAGCTTAAGATCAAATCTTCCTAGAGCATCCGTGATCACCTCAAATTCTTCTTTTAAGTATAGGTTATCATCAGTGCAGCCTCGGCTTTGTTCTTCCTGTCGGCTGTTACTTGTACTCTCTCTCTTTATCATTAGTTTTCTAAAAGTTTTATCTATTAAACTCTTCGAATATCCATGCCTCACTGCAACAGGTGGAAGTACAAAAAGGCAGCTATAAAGTCATATCTCATTAGAGCTTTAACCCACTGCAGCACGGAAAACTTCTTAATGATGGAAATAGGAAATATCACGGAAGTTGTAGTGAGGCACGGATATTCAAAGAGTTTAGTAGATAAAACTTTTAGAGAACTAATGATAAGGAGAGAAAGTACAAGTAACAGCCAACAGGAAGAACAAAGCCGAGGCCGCACTGATGATAACCTATACTTAAAAGAAGAATTTGAGATGATCACGGATGCTCTAGAAAGATTTGAAACGGTGCAAAAAGTGCTTAAGCTTAATAGAAAGAAACTATCATTTAGAAGACCCAGCACGATAGCAAATTTGCTGAATGTGAAAGATAAATATGATAGGCAAGAGCAATCAGGTATATACGAGGTGCCTCTCATAAATGTAGATAGACAAATGAAAGAAGTGTATGTAGGCGCCACAGCGAGGAACCTAAGAGATAGATTAAAAGAACACAAAGCCGATGTAAGGAAAGGTCTCCAGACTACGGCATTGGCTAGAAGAGCCTACGAGTACAACATTAAAATAGAGTGGGACAGAGCAAAAGTAGTAAAAAAGATAAATGATATAAAAGAGTTAACAATAGCAGAAGAAATTAAAATCTTAGAAGGAAGCAGAGAAGGGGAAGTAATTAACGAAAGACAGTCTATAGATCTCCCACTGCCATGAAAGTATGCTTTGAGACATGAGGCAAATGGGAGTTTAAATAATTGAAATAGTAAGTGGGAATATATGAACTCTGTCTAATAATATTAAATCTTGATGAGTTATTTACCCCATTATTGTATATTGGGCAGTAAGAAAAGTAATGTATTTTTATAGCTTAGGGTTGAGTATGTCTTAATGTAAAATAACGATATTTAAACCTTGTAATTAATTATATGTGTAAGATTGTTAAATTTTGTAAAGCATTTTGTATTTTTGTTTGATTTCTAACAATTATGTTTAAGTTCAAGAACGAGAACTGTTACTTTAATGCAGGAGTTGAAGAGGGTGAGTTAACACTGAAAACGTTACTCAATAAAAGTTTGTTGAACTATACAATCGTATTTGGTCTACTCATTGGTGCTGATAAGATTACTTCTTACGTTTAAGCATTTAATGGCCGTATTCACCAACCGAGTCTCAAAACAAGAATCGTGTGATGCGAGAATCAACTGATCTGAGCTGCGAGTCGGCATCAAAACAAACACCGTATTCACCATGCTATTCTGATGCTAGCTCACATGATCGCCGACTTAAGTCAGAACAGTTTGTAAGAGATGATCTGACTGGACAAGAGAGATCACAAGGTTTATTTATTTATTTATTTATTCGACGTTTCAAACTTGAAGGGTACAATAAGGCACAGTCACAAGAAATTAACAGTCTGGAAAGCCTTATTCCGTTAAATTCGACCTTAAAGTACTTTAAACGGTCTAGTTTGTAACAGGTATTAGTCTTCAACACTGGGCCGCTGATATTCACGCCTCGTCCGAACTATAGAAATCCATTGATCTAATGCTTCTTCGACTTCTGAATCCTTTGCATCACGAAATCCACATTGATCTAATGCTTCTTCGATTTCTGGATCCTTTCCATCACGCTTTCTTTGGATGTTCCCGGAATTTCTTTCTGTAAACCCCACTCCTTACGCAGTTGATTTTCTTGTTGTAGGAGACGTGCAATGATAGATTTTGATTTATTTCAGCGAGTCTGCTATGGCTTGTATTAAACGGCTGGCTTTTAATTTTATTTAGCAAAGCAATTTTACTTGTGTGTAAACGTTGAGTTTAATCTTGACATCTTGGCCAAGATTTAAAATTTTTAAATAAAACGACACTGTGTCTGTAAATAATTATCGCTAGATACAGTAAAGGTAGACTCTTAAGTAGACGCACATGAATATGAAAAATTGCATTGATCTCTGAAACTGGTTTTAAGTTATTGTGGTGAATACGGCCATAGGAGCAGTAAAAAAGTGATATCCATGTCCTTAACCTTTTCGAAGTCATTGGACACTTTTGATTGTAAAGAAAATTTGCTGAGCACTAAATCACTACGGACATAAAACAAACAGCAAACATATGCATGAACATGTATTTTACTAAAGATTATACATTACACATTAAATAATAGTAAAAACAGCATTAATTAAAAAATATATATATTAAAAACTGTAACTCTTAGTAAATGGAACATTTTCAAATCAAGTTTAATGCCATACTTGAGCTAGTTTTCTTTTTCAAATATGAGCAATGTCAGGTCTAATATGTGATAAAAAGCTACCTTCATTTCTTTGTCAATATTTCTGAGTCTTTCATGTTTTTTAGTTTTTATGTTCATTAATGTTGAAAAGCTATCTCACATAAATGTGATGCCAAAAACTGTAGCAAAATCATAAGTGCTTTTATGGAAAGAGTTGGGTACTCTGTTTGGACAAAAATCCAAAATTCCTCAAAAGTCAATTCATATAATTTCAATTTTAGAATACGATCCATTGACAAGCTAACCAACTACAAAACTTTTATTTTTTAAAATAATATATATAAAACTTACTTACATTTCTACTATTTTTAATAAAATTTATACACTATACGTTACTTGACTCTAACTCTGTTTTCAACACAAGAAACATTAAACTCAAGCACTATAAGCAGTAACTAGATTTATTTTAAGAAAAGGTTTTGAACATAAACATGCATATCTACAAGAATCCCTGATTATAACAGAAAAGGGAATGCAAGAAAATGTCATAAATGAACAACCCAGTACATCGTTCTCCAGTGCATGGAGTTACGGAATTATACATAAATTATGAACTTTTAAAGTTATTTTTATGTTATATTATTTTATTAATATGTTTGCGTTTGTATATAATATTTATAGCTTATTAATATTTTAGTTTTTAATTTATTACAATGTTAAAAACTTTTAAACCTTTTGCGTATGTAGTGACGTAATGACTAGAACAACGAATGTAAATATTTTTGAATTTAAAGTTTAAAATATTTGATGTTGCTAGGAAAACATAATTGATTAACATTATAAAAAATATGCTGTCTGCTAATTTTGAGGCATACTAAGCATATTGAAGCATATATTTAAATCTCGGTGCTGATGATAAATAATGCGTAATTGATTGTATGCGAATAGCATTAGATCGAGTGTTCAATTGTATACTTTGGTCATTAGCAAGTACATCAGGACAGTTTTGAATTTTTTTGATGATAATTTTGACTTGTCTATAAAAGTATAATATAATTCATTTATTAAATGCTCTTGGTGGGAAAAATTTTTGTTTTCACTGTTTCTATTCAAAATTTCATCCCAAAAGTTGTGATATGAAAAATTTTTATAATACATTGTTATTTCTATAAATGTAAATGTTTTTACCCTGGTATAAGAAATTTAAATGTATGAAAATAAAATATGTAAGATAGCTTTCTATCATTAAATGATTACTATGCAAATTATGTTTTCATATTATTTAAATCGCTTGAATAAAACGGAATAAATTTTAAAAACAACAATTATGCACAAAAAAGTATTAGTTATATGTCCTAAAATAATTAAAACAAAATATTAAAA